>BMAO01032548.1:0-43283 GCA_019973975.1 Trichonephila clavata | reverse complement strand
TCTTTCTTTTCTCCCACGGCAAATGTAAAAATATTATAATAATAGTAATGAATCGCTTATATGCCGAGCATTATTAGATTCTGGGTCTGAGTGTAGTTTTGTTTCAGAAAGAGTTATAAATATTTTAGGTTTAAAGAGAAAGCACAGTAAAATTTCTCTCCGCGGGATCGCAGGGGTTACTGCAGGTCAAACTAAAGGCAGTGTAAATCTAGTTATCGGATCTAAGTTTTCGAACGAGAGGATTGAAGTGAACGCTTTTATTTTAAACAAGGTCACGTCACCAATACCTTCAGAGTTTTTGGATGTGAAGGATTTGGACTATTTGAAATCAATTACTCTATCAGATGAGGATTTTATGCGTCCTAAAGAATGTGATATAATTTTAGGATCTGATTGTTTTTTTGAAATTCTTCGCAGTGGAAAAATTGTTGGTTCTAAAAATGAACCTATTGCTCAAAGAACTATGTTTGGATGGGTTGTAGCAGGAAAGCTTAATGTTAAAAATAAGGAACCAAATGAATTGTATTCTCATTTTTTGAGCACTGAGAACGACTTAAAAACCGATTCGCTTCTTCAAAGGTTTTGGGAAACAGAGGAATTATCCGTTAAAAAACAATTTTTATCCGATGAGGAACTATTTTGTGAAGATCATTTTCAATCAACTTTTAAATATAATGATCAAGGTAGATTTATAGTAAAATTACCAATATACGGAGACACCTCACGATTGGGTAACACTAAGGGAATAGCAACTTCTCGTTTGCTTGCAATGGAGAAAAGATTTGAAGTCGATAAGAACTTTGAAAGACAGTATAAAAATTTTATGAGGGAATATCAAACATTGGGACATATGACACTCGTGGAAAAAAATTTGAATTCTACGGACTCTAAAATTTATTTTCTTCATCATCATGCTGTTATGAAAGGTGACAGTGTTTCAACGAAATTACACGTTGTATTTGATGGCACTTGTAAACCTTCTAATGGAAATTCTCTCAATTCAATTTTGGGAATAGGTAAAATGTTACAGCCTGACCTCTTCACGATTTTAGTGAAATTCAGATTAAATGAAATTGCCTTTTCAGCCGACGTCCAACAAATGTATAGGCAGATACTAGTTGATCGGGAAGATCAAAATTTACAGCTTATTGTGTGGAGAGCTTATTATGTGGTACAGCATCAGCACCGTATTTAACTACTCGCTGTTTGTTTCAAGTGGGGTTGGAGCTAGAAAGAGATAATCCTACTGTTTCATCCCTTATAAAAGAATCTTTTTACATCGATGATTTAATGGCAGGAGCCACTTCGATAAAAACACTTTCTCAAGTATTAGAAGCGAGAGGATTCCGCTTAAGGAAGTGGTGTTCCAATTCACCAGATGTACTTTCCCGTATTTCCTCAAATTGGGTAGGAAATACCTCTAATTTGGAAATCCATCCTGATGAATGTTCCAAGGCCCTAGGACTTAATTGGAATTCTGTGAAAGATACTTTTATTTTCAATTTGAAAGTAAATTTTCCAGACAATATCACTAAGCGTTCTTTTCTTTCGCAATCTGCAAGATTGTTCGACCCTCTTGGTTTTCTGACTCCATGTACAGTGTATATTAAGATTTTTTATCAACAGTTATGGCTGTTGAAATTAGACTGGGACAGTCCTCTTCCAGATGCACTTGCAACAAAATGGAAAACATTCCGGAAGGAGTTTGAACAAATTTGTTCAATCCACATTCCCAGGTGGATCCACACAGTTAGCCAACAAGTGACTTTGCATGGTTTTTGTGATGCATCTGAGTTGGCCTACGCATTGGTCATCTATGCTGTGCAGCCACAAGCTGATGGTAATACCAAGGTGACTCTTCTGGTGGCTAAATCGAGGGTGGCACCTCCAAAGCCAGTGTCTATTCCAAGATTGGAACTCAACGGTGCACTATTGCTTGCACGACTTTAAGCAAACTTGTAAGAACATCTTTAAGGAGTATGATGTTCACTTATATGCATGGACTGATTCACAAGTGGTTTTATCTTGGCTGTCTTCTCATCCAAGGAACTGGAAGCCTTACATTGCCAATAGAACATCCGAAATTTTGGACTTGGTTCCAGCGGACAGTTGGCGTTACGTGCCCACCAAGATGAATCCAGCTGACATTGCATGCAGAAATTTATCACCTAAAGAACTTCCTAGCTGTGGTCTATGGTGGGAGGGCCCTCAATGGCTCTCTTGTGGAATGGACTCTTGGCCTAAGCAACCCAAAAGAGATGATCAGACTAGTTTAGTGACAAAGGAAAGAAAAAGGACAGCTTTTAGCTTCCCTGTGTGTCAACTGTGACTTTATCGACTCTTTATTTTTAAAATTTTCATCATTTTCTAAAATTATTGATATTTTTGCATTTTGTTTTAGATACATCACAAACTGTAAAGCTAAAGTTGGCAAGATGAAATCAAATTTAGATTTCAAAGGTAAATGTCATGTCCCTCTTTTAACCACATATGAAAGGAGACAGGCAAGTAATAAAAAATTTTCGTACATTCAAAATTTATTTTTTAAAGAGGAAATTAATTGCCTTAAAGCTAACAAGCCTGTAGCTAGCAAAAGTATACTATCTGCTCTTTGTCCTTTCATAGACAAAGATGGTTTAATTCGAGTAGGAGGTCGACTTCGAAATTCGACACTCCAATATAGTGCTAAGCACCCAATCATCTTGCCAAATCAGCATGAGATTTGTAACTTAATAGTAAATATGCATCATATTTTATATTTGCATGCTGGATGTAATGTATTATTAAGCAGACTTATTGGATTATTGGTATAAAAAAGATTGTAAAAAAATGTATTCATAAATGTATTATATGTTGTAGGTATAGAGCAACTACATCCAAGCAATTGATGGGTGATCTGCCAGCCCATAGAGTAACTCCTAGTATACCATTTTCTGCTTGTGGTGTAGATTATGCTGGACCTATCAATGTTTTAAGATATAGAGGTAGAGGAGCAAGGACTACTAAGGGATATATAGCCCTTTTTGTGTGTTTCACTACCAAAGCTCTACATTTGGAACTAGTGAGTGATCTCACTTCTGAGGCTTTTATTGCCTCATTGAAACGCTTTTGTGCTAGAAGAGGAGCACCTAAGCACATTTATTGTGAAAATGGTACCACTTTTGTTGGCGCAAGGAGAAATTGGTTAGAAATATTTAATTTTGTTTCCAAACTTAGTGAAAATGAAAATTTTTGCTATTTTTTATCCCAAGTGAATATAGAGTGGCATTTTAGCCCTCCATTGAGTCCTCATTTTGGAGGATTATGGGAAGCAGGAGTTAAGAGTGTTAAATACCATTTAAAAAGGGTCATTGGTAACACAAATTTAACTTTTGAAGAATTCAGCACTTTGTTAACACAAGTAGAGGCAATTTTGAACTCAAGGCCTCTAGTCTCTTTGGATAGTGACAATGATCCAGATAGTTTAAATATTTTAACTCCTTCTCATTTTCTCATAGGTGAGGTTATTACCTCTTCCCCTGAGCATTCTAATGATGATAAACTTTCTCTTCGTTCCAGTTGGGATATTGTCCAAAAAATGAAATTAGGTTTTTGGAGGAAGTGGAAAGTTGATTACTTAAGTAATTTACAAAACAGAACTAAATGTAAATATCCTTACAATAACTTTAAAGTTGGAGAAATTGTAATTGTTAAAGAGGATAATATTCCTCCAACAACCTGGCCTTTAGGTAAAATAATTGAAACGCATCCAGGTAAGGATGGCGTGGTAAGAGTAGTAACTCTTAGAACTGTTAAAGGTCTATTTAAAAGACCAATTAATAAACTTTGTAAACTTCCTCTACATCAAGAATAATTTCTTGATGGGGGGGGGGAGTATGTTAGGGTTCATGTATGTCACTAGATGGCGCTATTTAAATGATAAGTTGTGTACTTTTGTAACGACAGTTGTACGAAAAAATTACTGGACGCGGCTGAAAGGGCCATTCGCTCTATGTTAGCGATATTTGTTATATATTTTTTAGTGGAATAAACTTTTTGAAAAGAGATCAACACTCAGTGGAGTTGTATTGTTTCCCAGTGTCATTGAACTAGTCTCAGTTCATTTGAGTGTTGATCCGTTGCACTGGTAACTTTGTTTCTAGTAGCTCAAAAATGTAAAAGTCAAAGAAATTTTTTTTATTTCTTCGGGAAGTGGATAGAGGCATCAAGAAAAAAGGATATTTCTTTAAAATTTGGTATTCCTCCAAACAGCCTATCAACTATTATAAAAAAAATTTAGATGAATTACAAAATTATGATTTAAATTCTTTTTCATGCACTTGTTAAGAACATGTGTCTGTGAAGATGTGGATGAGGCAATTTTGAAGTGGATACACACAATACGAGATAAAAATGTTCTGATCTCTGGGCTTCCCGTAATATAAAAAGCTCTTCAATTTGCAAAGGCATCGGGATACAACCAATTTCTAGGTAGCAATGGATGGCTAGAAAAATTAAGAAAAGACACGGAAAAATATGCCTGAAGGGATTTTTGGTGCATTGCAAAAATCTGAGGCTTATTATGAAACAAAGCATTCTTTCAAACAAAACAAAAATTTATGTGCAATTAAATTGAAGGATGAATGTGCAATGCATGTTTAAAATTACTCGTATGCTTTAAATTAGAAAATGTCCTTAAAAAATTCATTAATTTCAATATAAAATTTTTTTCACATTGAAAATGCAGTATATTTCTCTACAACCTTGTTTCTGGTTTTCATCGCAGTTTTTTTTCTTTGATTGGCAAGATATATAAAACATTAATTAATAAAGATGTGAATAATTACTTTTAATACATAGGGCTTATGAAATTAAAATTTTTTTCATGAGGTTTATATATAGTATATTGAAAGATGAACCTCTATATAACAAATTATCCATATAACGGGAACTTTTTTTCAGGATTTAGATACTTCTTTAAATAGAGGTCCAACTAAATTTTCAGCCACTATATACCCGAGTTATATTCTATACTGTGTTTTTAATCATCATTGTGTTATATTCCACATTAAAAACTTATAAGTTTGTTGTAAAATTATTTTAAAAATTTATATTGTGTTAAGAGATTTCCATGACCATGGAATGAACAAAAAACTTTAATAATCCATTACTTAACAAGGGCCTGTTTCTCAGTTCTGTACATGTTACTTCCACATTCATCAATAATACAAAGCTAATTTGAGAAGCAAAAAAAACTAATAGATGTAAAATATTCTTACCTATTAGTGAGATCAGTAAGGGCAGCTTGTACACCATTAGGATCCTGAAGTTTTATTTCATCTACTCTATACACTGTAGCTGTGCCCTCATTTTTAGATTGAAAGGCACCAGTCTTGGAAGATGGATTACCACCTCTACTATTATTTCGTCCAACACTACCAGGGTGACCTGCACTACTGGAAGGTCGTGAATTGTTTGCATTATTAGCTATAGGTCTCCTTTCCCCAGCACTCCCAAAGTTAGTATTTTGACGACCACGACCAGAATCTCTGGAACGAGTCTCTCGAGGATAAGTCTCTCTCTGACGGTTCCTGTCGCCCGAGTTTGGGCCTCCTCCCCTACGAGGTTCATTATTCATACGTCTATTTTGGTTGCCATCATTTATTGGGCGTTGACTGGAGAAACTCTTTCGTGAAGTAGATGATCCTTTTTCACGTAGATCTTTTTTTCGTGGCTCATCTTTATCCTCATGTCTATCTCTTCTATCAGCAACATCACTGCTTTCAGATGCAGTTTCCCATTCCTCATTTGCAACATCAGATAAGTTTTCTTTACCACCCTGTCCCATTTTGTTGATTATCTGACCACTACCACTTGAATACACACCGCTTCGACCTCGGCCTCGCCCTCTGTTGGTTTGATCAAACTTCTCCAATCTACGATCATGCCTTTTTTGAAATCTTGGGGGTAAGTGTTCATATCTACCCGGTCGCCTCTGTTGTGGCCTTTCTAGTGATCGAGATTTATTGGATTCTCTTGGAAAATCATTATTTATGTTTTCAATGGTAGACATGTTAGCTTTAAAATCACCTTGATTATCATCATTAAAACTTTCTTCAATTATTTTTTGCTCTTCCAGTTTTTCAGGTTTATTACCACCAAATCCAGCCCTAGAAGGTGGGGGACCATAACTACTTGGTCCATACCTAGTTCCTCCTCTTGAATTTCTGAAAGATAAAGTACTGCCGCCACCTCTGCCTCTTCGTGATGGCTCTCCTCTTGGTGCAAAACCGCCCTTTTCTTCTTTCAGTCTATCGTCATATGGTTTAGAATCAACCTTCATATGATCTTTTTTGTCCTTTTTATATTTATCATTTTTAACACTCATATCCTTTGTAGCATTTGATGTATCACTAACACAATTCTTTTCTTCTTCAGGAACAATCTCTGAATTCTGATATTTTTCTGCCTGAGCACTTTCTGTAGTAGATGCACTAGCTTCATCAACAGATACCTCACTGTCTTCATCTTTTTGTCTTAAATGACCTAATTTACTATCATCAACCTCTGAACAAGATGTGTCATCGCTATGTTTATCTTTTTTGTCATCTTTAATCTTATCACGTTCTTTCTGCCTATCAAATCTAGGTCCTCTTTCAACTTTAGATCTCCTGTATTCTCTTTTACCTCGATATGTATTACCAGCAGAAACAGGAGCATTAGATTGAACGCCAGATCCATGTCCATAAGTTCCAGCTCTATTACTGCCACCACGACCTCTAGAATTTTCATATCTCATATTATTCCCACCTACAGATGGAGGTTGGTTAGCATTATTAACAAATGAATTTCCTCCTCTAGGACGAGAATTAACACCTCTGTCACGAGTATCTCTTCTGCGTTCCCTATTCTGTTCATTTCTTGCAAAATGTTCATGCTTTTCTTTATCACTACGCAATTTTTCTTTATCGTCTATTAAAGCACTATTGTCTTTTTTAGAAATTTCTGAGCTATTGTCTGTTTCACTTTTTTTTGAGCTCTCTTTATTAAAAGATTTTGCTTTTTCGAAATGGGCTTGCTCATATTTATCACTCTGTTTTTCAATGTCCTTAGAAACACTTTCACTCTTTATTTTTTCATTTTTCTCTTCTTTAGCTTCTTTTTCTTTTTTAATACAAGAATCTGCATCAATTTTTTTACTAATTGCCTCTTCTTTAACAGAATCAGACTTTTTCTCAGATGCACTGGATGAAGCGGTAGTTGCATTTGATCGCCTCAAAGGCGTAAGATTTTTCTTTGGAGGCCTGATGCTTTCAAACTGCTTTGGGGTTATAGGTGGAGGGTGGTGATACCATTCACGTCCTACAGGATAATTTTTAAATCAATACAACAGCTAAAAAGCTTTAAAAATACAAATTATTACATAACTGAACTGTTTCAGTTACCAAAAAAATTGCTTCACATTATATAAGTAAAGAATTTTAATATTCAATACAATATGTCGTACTATTTTTTATATTTTTCATCAAAACCAAAAAGTCAGTATAAAAAATCATTTTAAAGTTAAAATTGCAGATTTTGAAAATATCAAATTCATTATTAAAAGGTTTATATATTCTCTAATAAATTTGGAAGTAATTTAAATTTCTATAAAAGTTACTTTGACTGGAAATTAACATCTTGCTGTCTGTTAACAGTGTTATTAACATAATTTACCACAACATTTCCATTATTTTTTAATTACTGTTAAAAGATGGACACAAATTATAACTTAACTAAACAAGATAGAGCAATATACCTCCACTTGCACTAGAAGCATCAATTTTAACTACATTCTACCCTTACTCTCCTCATATTTTAGAATTAAGACACTAATTCATAAAATACAGAAGCTATATATTGATTAAAAATTGTTGGCACAATTTAAAAACTGGATTGCTAACAAGGTTTGAATAATATTAATTAGAACATAAAATGTAAAAAAAAAAAATTTCAATTATGTCATAACTCTTAACATTCTATTCATTTTTATTTCATATATATTTCATCATTTATTTCACAGTTACATAAATAAATGATAAAAATCAAATCATTTATTTACTTTTAGATTCCACAGGATAAGGAGTTTCTCCCCAATCAAGAGTAGAAGGTTTTTCTTTCTTTTCATCTCTGGAATTAGCACTTTTTCTTTCCCTCTCAGATTGAGAGCCAATATCATTTCTATCCGATGCATACCTAAAATAGTTAAACATATAAAAAAATTGTCCAAATCTGACAAAAAAAATGTCTTTGCAAATTTATATAAAAATGAGGAACAGTTAAATCATCATCAGTTTTTATCAGTTTTAGTTTCATCTTACTAAATGTTCAAGTTTCCATAAACTATGAGTTTCTTAATACTGTAATACAATTCCTTGAGGCCAAAATAAAATTTATGAAAATTTTAACGAGTTCAGCTATACTCATGACAAGCTATTATTACATGATGTAGTGCTCCTTAAATTAAAGAGTAGAAATTTTGACTCAATTTTCTTTACACACAATACATCAAAATCATGCAATTAATATTACTTCCTATCTTTGATGAAAACTATGTGACAGCTAAAACAACCCATATTCATTAAATCTGCTTCTATTCCACAGCGGCTGCATGGATTGAAAATTACATATGAATTGGTATTTTGAAACCTGTTATTATCAATTACAATATTGGTTGCAAGCTAACTCATTAAAAGATTTTAAGAGTTACCTTTCATCTTTAGTAGAATCTCTACTTGCACGAGAATCTCTGCTGTCAGGTCTTTGAGGTCTTTCTTTTTCCCATCTTTCTTTATCTTGCCGTTCATAACGGTCATTCCTATCTTTACCTGGTTTTTCTCTTGTAGTTTCATGTGGTTCATCGAAAGGATCCTGTCATCAAAATTAGATTCAATCTCAAGAGCAACAAAGTGCAATTTTCAAAAATACTTTTACATATTAAGTTAATTGTTTTGGCAAACATTTGCAGAAACTACGCATATCATAATTCATTTAATATACACCTTATAATAGCATTTTAATATATTTTCACAAAATCCATCTAAAAGTAAGGATCCAAACTGATATTTCAAATTTTTAAAGTTAGATTATGGTTAGTATTAAATGAACTGAACACCAATATATTAATTGAAATATTACACTACCTTTTCAAATAGACTAAATTTGTACAGTAAACATATTTGAAACATTTGAGTTCTTAAATATAAACTGAAACCAATAATACAATAGAAAGGATTATTTTCCCCTAGTTCTAGGATATAAATTGTTGCACAATAAAAATATTACTATTTACTTAAATTTCAAACAAAACTTTAATAGTCATCAAGATTATTATAATAAAATTTAAAAACATCTATGAGTTAATATTTTATAGAAACCATTTCAACTTATTTAAAAATGCCTTACTGATGGTATTCTGTCATCATACTCTCTCGTATTTGCCCAAGAACTGGATTTGTTACTTTTGTCTTTTGCATCACGGTTATCAGCATGCTTTTGATTATCTTTAAAAGAGTCTCTGCCTTTGTATCTAAAATCTTTACTATCAAAATCTTTTTCTCTGGAAAGAAAAAATTCAGAAAATTTTTTAAAAAAACATATGCAAAAAGATTTATGAAGAGGTAGTTTTACACTCAATTCTTACCTTCTGTCTGATTCACGTGAGTGAGAATCAAATGCCTTTTCATCTTTTTCTGGTGCTCCTTTTTTGAACTCGTGTCGCTGTTCATACATCTTGGAATCCATTTTCTGATCAAAATATCCTTCATTAGACGAGGGAGAATGCCAATTATCATAACCTGTTTTAAAATTTAAAACTACATTTAACCAGTCCTTTTAACAAACATTTCATTCAGATTAATTATTTTCACATAAAATTACCTGTTGAATTTTGTCTCCTCTCTCGACTCCAGTAACCTTCTCTGCCTTCTCTTTCATAGCTAGCATTTTGATCTGGTGCACATCCATCACTTTCATAGCTATCAGTTGCTGAGCCTTGACTATTTGATCTCTGTCTAGGAATATCTTTTGTCATGGGAGAGGGCATTCCTGTAACCAAAACATTTTTTTTTTCTTTAAGTATTCATAACAAGCAAAAAAGCAAACTTTTTAAAGTTAAACACTCAGAATTTAATAAACTAACAATTTGAAAACAAATTTAGTATGATTAACTGATACATAAAAAAAATTGAAATAAATCATACCAGGCATTTGATTTGCATATGAAGAATGTGATGACCACCCAGCATCATAATTTACTGGCATTGCAACAGGTGTTTGAGATGGTACTCCATGAGCACTTCCAACTGATGTCGATTGCGGTACAGCTCCAGGACTTGTTTGTCCAACTGATTGTGAACGCATGAAATGTACCTGCCCACTCTGATTTGAAGGAAGAGGCATGGGTTGTTGAGATTGTTGTCTCATATATTCAGCAGCCTGTTTTTGGAAGCGAGGAGGAACATTCTTTTGGAACTGTCTTGAAAAGTTATATCCCTATAACAACACAATTCTGAATTAAGACCTTTAAGGTAATAAATTTAAAAATGAAAGAAAGAAAACATTTAAAATTAAAATAATTTTAGTAAGATTATGAAAAGTTTCTGATTGAATTGTAACAGAATTATAGAAAATTGGGTTTTTAATCAAAAGTCATAAAAGACACTCTAGATTTAATATAAACATCTTTTAAATGAAAATTTCTTAAAGAGAATTTTAACATAACATTTCATAAACGAGAATTACCAAATATGTTAACCTTAGAATTCTACCCTTTCATCTGGCAGACTATGCTTATAAAAATTAACCTTGTACCATCCGTCCCCAAAACAGTAAATGGAAGTGCGACTCAACTCCTTCATATGACCTTGGCCCCCTACAAGAAATAATGATATTTCTTTTTCTTTCTCTCTCAAAATATTTTCACTTATAGTATTTTTGGAACACTGTCAGTCTGAGGAAAAAATGGGTAGCATAAATGTTTGAAATTGAGAATTTAGTTTTCCCTGCACTGTTGGAAAAATGTCAAAACATTTTCGAGGAGAAAACTAATGGGGTAAATCTGAGGCTATCCATGAGTTAAGTTAAATGATGAAAATTTTATTTCCAAGGATTAATTGGAAAATGAAGATAATTTTGAAGTTCAAAATCCTGAATTTACAGATAGTGATAAGAGAATAAAATGATGAATTATCCTGTGCTTGTATGGATAGTGAACAAATATTTGAGACTAAATCAGAAAAATGTACTATCTCACATAACAGTAATAAGGTAGAAAAAATTCTAAAAGTTTGTGTAAAAATCTAAAATTTATCCAGGTAAAATGCAGCTTACTGGTAAAGATAAACCAAAGTGGTCATCTATTCCTAAATCAAGCAACGCAAGAACAACAGCTTGAAATATTACTCATTTTATTCAAGGGCTAAAGGAGAAAAAGAATTCAGTCTTCTTAAAACTTTTAATCACTTTATTCCACAAATGTTTGAAAAATTGTTCCTCATACTAATTATGAAATTAGAAGAAAAATTCAGTATGTCGAACAAAAATTTACAGTATCAGAAACCTGTATTGATGAAATTAATGCATTATTTAGATTAGTTGTTTTTTCAGTGGCTATGTAAAATAATCATTTAGCAACAAACGAATTATTTCATGTAACCTTATGTGGTCAGTGGTACAAAGCTGGAATGAGTGAAGAGAAATTTCATTTTTTGCTTTTTGCCTTTTGAAGCTAAAGAATTGAAAGGAAAAAAAAGATAAATTTGCACAAATCAGAGAAATTCAGGATGAATACATAAAGAATTGTATCGATTCTTATAAACATGGATCATATGTTACTATACATGAACAGCTATTAGCTTTTTGAGGTATGTGCACATGTATATAAAGAACAAGCCTGCCAAATATGGAATAAAAATAGTAATGATGTGTGATGAAGGAACAGATTATACGGTTAATGCAATACCTTGTTTGGGTTTGAATACTCAAACCAAAGAGGATTCTCCTATCATCTTACTACTTTGAAGAGTTACCAAGGAGCATTCAAGAAACTAATCAAAACATTACAATGGATAATCAGTTTACTTCGATACTTTTAGCTCTGACAAACTTTTAAGATTCCAATGAATTTCATAGTTGAAACAATTCAGGAAAAACAACCAAGAAATTCTTCATGAACTCAGAATTGCGATCTCGAAGGATAGGAACTTTTATTGACCAAACTTAAAACTTATTGTATAAAACAAAACAAATGTGTTGTTTTATCTATATTTCATGAAAAGCTGAATACAAATGAAGAAAGTGGAAAACCAGAAATAACTGAATTATACAATGCAACAAAAAGGAGCAGTAAACACATTAGATCAGATGTGTAACATGTCATGCAGTAGAAAAAGCCTCTTTGCATATTTTATGGCATGATAAATATCAGTTTAGTGAAAGCACATATTACATGTGCATAATATGGCTCGTAAATCTAAAAAAGCATTATATAGATGAAAACTTGCGATAAAGCCAAGTGAGAATCTCTTGCGCCATGGATAAGAAACGGCCAAATGTGTCAACCTTGTCCCGATCAACAAGGACAATTACTAGTGAACTTTTGAAATTGGAGAACATTGAACTACATGAACAACCAGAAACTAAAAAGGAAATTTATGCTTTTTGTTAATATGTGTAAAGATTGCTTCGAAAATAAATAAATTTACTTTTTGCTTATGTCAAGATTGGATGTCATGAAATCATTAACAGGTAGTATAATTTTCATGTTATTAACCTTTAAATTATGTTTTAAGCATTACAAAACTCATGTCGTCTGGGAGATGAATGGGTACCATTCTCTCAAGTTTTCCCTAGGGTTAACTATTTCACAATTTTAAGAAAATGGTTAAATCCATATTTCAGTATTCACAACTCAAATGATTTTTAAAATTATTAGATTATTACAGAAAATTAATAAATTTCATTTATTCAAAAAAAAAAACCCCAATTGATGTTATATAAGTATTTCTTTTTAAGAATCTAGTAGAAATTTTAAACCAACAGACAAAATATATCTATTGCCAGACTACTTTAAAAGTGTGGGCATGAAAATTTTAAGCTCTAATTACCTGATAATTAGGCTGAGAACGATCACCCCTATCTCTCTCTCTGCCATCTCTGCTAGGAGGTTTGTCTTCTCTACTTTCACTACTATGTCTAGACCTGTCAGCATCATCAATATCCAAATCTTTCTCCTAAAATTTCACATTAAAATTAGACAAGGATAAAAATATAAGGTGGGGGAAAAACTGAAGAACATTAAAATTGGCATACTTTGTCACATTTTTCAAATGATTTTGCTTTTTCTTGAGCACATTGTTTGCTTTGCTCATAGTGTTTCTCTTCTTCTGCACGTCGTTGACGAGCCCTTTCAACTGTCATGGTCATTTCTTCAGTATGCTGTTTTCTACGTTGACGCCAAATTTCATCATCATCTGCAATAGATGACCTCTGACCAGGTCTGGCTGCTCTTGGAGGTGGATAATTGCCATGCTGTAACAAATATCACAATTACATTAGTATCAACTGTGATCAAATCAACACCAAAAACATAAATAGCACTAATAAATCAACATTCATTCAATACAAAATTGCAGTTTTAAGGAATAGCTAAATTTAGAAAGTTAAACGCAAGCAATGCTAAGGACTATGTCCTTACTTGCATCAGGGGTACAGGACCAGCCGTCATTCTCCCATGGGGTGCAGCATATGCTGACCCTGGAGGCTGTGGTGGTGGTCCCCTGTAGTCAAATGGCCTCTGGGGAGGCTGCTGAGCTTGCCACTGCCTTTGCATTTCCATGCCACCCATGGAGGCAGACCTCTCTTGAGAAGGTTGATTCCATGTTTTCCACCTTTCATCCTAATTGAGACATGGTTTGGGCACTTTTATAAACCCCCATAAACAAATTCCAAGAAAGCCTAATTTCAATCTTACAAACAGC
Source organism: Trichonephila clavata (assembly GCA_019973975.1). NCBI lineage: Eukaryota > Metazoa > Arthropoda > Arachnida > Araneae > Nephilidae > Trichonephila > Trichonephila clavata. The sequence goes on along the minus strand of BMAO01032548.1, from coordinate 29,286 downwards.
ATACTTATGCACTAGGGTTTACAAATGTTATGGTAAGTTATCAAACAAAATGGTTAATCTCTCTAGTTACAATTTGATGTTAGGGAACAATAGATATACATATTATCTACAAACATAATTTCAGAATTACTATATTTAACCTTAAACTTATAAACTAAAGAACTACATGTTCACAATAAGTGAATGTCACCCCTCCCCTGACTGAATACAACACTAATATTTCAGATGCTCATCAACAGTGAAATTACAAGATTCAGCATCTTCGTAAAATGCTTAATGCCTCTAATATGCACACATTATAACCTCCCCTACTATCAGTATAGATGTTACTATCTACTAAAATTATCCCCAACAATTTAGAAACCAAAAGGTGCAAAAGGTACGCTCTGATGTGAAATAACTCAAATACAAATTCTTAAGATTATATAGATGGAAAGACAGGAAGTTTTAAAGTCAATTTCATTAAATCTATAAGTTTCTTAAGTAATCTTTTTATAACAGGCAAAACTGGAATACAATTGATCCTTCAAAAAGAATCCATTCATAAATAAATTAAGTATACAGTTTTTTTTCCTTTTGAATTTCTTGCGTCAAATCAAACATTTAACAGCAATACTGAAGAAATAGAAAAGGGGGGAGAAAAAAAACACTACACATAATTTTTTTTTAAAAATTAAAAATATAACCAGATCTTAATATCAAATTTATTGATTATACAAATGAAAATTTTTTAAAATGTTCAATCAAACATTTAATAAATCAGAATTAAGAAAATCTACAAAGTTGAATAACGAAGAGTAACATTAAATACTGTTACTTTTAAAATTATTAAAACAATACATACAAGTTATGATTGCTATTTGCATTGCGGTTTGCATTGATAACTTCCTGATTGGAAAATCTTAACCCTCTAGCTGCAGTGCTATGTCACTATGTGTACTTTGCCCGGGGAAATTGCAGGATGCACAGCGAGAGGATTAAAATTGCTTTTTCCTTGACACATCACAAAATGATTATTTATCTTTAACACATAAATACAGCTTTCTAATGTAATATAAGGATTTAACAAATTTCAATACCTTCAAATTACTTATAAAAGGGGACATAATGTATGATGTTAGGCAATTTAAAAAATAACCCAACAATTTTTCAAATGAATTAAGACATGAAAGGAATTCCCTTTTAAAATTACAAAGCTTTAAAAAGGTCCAACTATTAAAAGATGCTTAGAATTAATATTTCAATAAAATTTAATAAACCCACTTGTTTACATATGTGTTTGTATCCGTATTATGACACACACATGCACAACAATACTAATATTTATATATTTTTTTAAAAAATTTACTAGAGCCTTTTAAAATGAAGTAAATCCATAAAAAAAAATGAATTCAATTTTTTTATTTTAATTTAAAAGACAATGCAAAAAAATTATACAGATATACTTTGAGAATTGTATATACTTCATTAAAATTAATTACTATTTGACTGCAACATAATGCTCAGGTGAAGCAGAAAATGTAATATATATTTGATGTTTTTCAATGTCATTTTAAGCTTTAACTTTTTAGAATTTCTAAAATAAACTGAAACTTAAAGCAGTCTTAATTTCTGAAAAGAAAAAGATTACAGCTTGAAAATACAAGCTAAATAGAAATACAAAAGATTAAATACAATTTTTGAAATTAAATACTAAAAAAAAATTGTTTGTACAAAATTATTGCCCAAATATGTGAATTATCTTGTGTAATTCCTTTGAAATTAAGGAAGTTTCTTTTCATATACATGATACCAAATGTTTTGAATTATTTCACAAATAAAAACATTGACAAAAGCAGATGCAAAAATCTTTTCACTATTTAAATTCAAATAATGCATAATGATTTTAGGGAGAAAAAAGACTCACCCTTTCTCTGTCAAAGCCATCCCCCCGTTCAAAAGTCCAATCAGATTCATGGTCGCTTTTCTTTTCAGGCCTATTATCACGAGACCAATCAGAATCCCGAGATGATCTACTTTCCCGATCAGGGGCATTTCTTTCCCTTTCTAGTTTTCTATCTCTTTCCTTTTCAGTTTTTAAATTACTATGACTCTTTGAAGGTTTATCTTCAATATCTCTGCAAGAACAATAAGACTTTAAGTTTCATAATAACAAACAGCCAAATGTTATTAAAACAATTTGTTACCATTTACCTTTTATCCTTCTTTTGGTTAGGAGACTCTTCATCATCACTAAATACTAATTTTGCACTATAAAAAAATAATGAAATTAATAGTATTGTAAAAATATCATTGGTCATTAAGATTCTATAGAATTTTAATACAACAAAGTTCAATAAAAAAAATTTCAAGCAGAAACACAAGATATTTTTTCTTACAATTTTTTAAACTTCATAAAGTTTTGAAGATTTTTTAAAAATAGTTACAAATGCAATCACTATACTGATACAAGACTGTGCACCTGTTAACTTTTGAAAATGGCAAAAATGTAAAATAACATGCGATTAACATCCCAAGCTAATTCTTAAAATAATGCGTATAACCATAAAATTTTAAAACAGACATTACATATAATACATACATAAATAACATCGAGAAAACTACAAAGAAACCTCAACTTTTTAAATTTAGTTGGATTTTTAAACTCGTACATTAAGGTCAATTTAAAAAACAGTTACTTACCAGAAAATAACTTTACAATACAGATGCTTCAGTAGAAAATGTGAAATAACTCAACTTTCAGAACATTTATGCCAAAAAATATTACACAAAGTTAACAGGTTTCATAGAAGTTGACATAGACTACACTCAAGTGACTAACATCAAGTACAGGAATGCTTTAAAATTTTTTAGGCTTCTTAATTGCACAACCTTTGAAAACTTTATAAATACAGAATGTAACAAAAAGCATCTTGATTTTTAAAGGTAAAGAAGCAGCAGCAGCATTAAATGACACGAGCAACCTACCCCCCCCCCTTGAAATAGGTAACAATTCAACTTTTTGCTAGCATTATTGTGAAATTATTAGCCTTAGATTAAAATAAATATTCAACATCTACATTTTAAATTCATCTATTATTAGTTGGTTAATTTTTTCTCCAAGAAAAAAAATCTCAAATCAAATTTAAAATTACATTTGATATTTGGAAGTTCTACAAGATAAAAGTGACCACAATGGGATATGATTAGCAGCTTGTTTTATTGCTGCCATCAAATGCTGCTGCAGAGATCTTGTTGCATGCATTTAACTCCTTCGACTAAAAGCTAATTCACTAATTGCAGCAGCTTTTAGTCCTACAACATCCTTACTGCTCGGCAATAAAGACTGAAAATAGTTTCCCAAAAGAGAACTGGCATGTTAAGCTGTAATCTACAAGAAAAAATGCAAACAGTACTTCAGCCCTTAATACATTTGACTGAATACCATCCATGAAAAAAACTTGATTGATCCACTGCTATATAATTTCTCATTTGCAACAAAATATCGAGTTTTCACAAGATGAGCAATATATCTGCCACTCAAATCTCTATGTAGGACATATATAGTAAAATACATATCCCTACTTTTGGATGAGCTGATACAATCAACGAAAACAAAATGAATGTAGCATAAGGCATACTCGCACTTACAAACCAAAAAATGAGTTGTGGTTTAGAAAATAGCTACAATGGATGGAAAAATTAAAATGCTTCACTTAACGAAACTATACCCATGAAATAGTCTGAATTAATAGCTAAAGAAATACAATATGCAGAAGGAAAGATAAACATTTTTTTTAAACTTATTGGCAACAAGTTCTACTGTTTCTGTCTACTTATTTTCCAGTCTTTGTGAATATAAAAAATAATTAAGAGGTATACAACAAAAAATAGGTGAAGGACAACAAAAATTTTGTGAAAATGCATAAAAATGGATCTAGCTGTAAACATGGCTAAAAAAGTATAAGAGTTAGCAGGAATGAGAATGTTATGTACCTTGTGAATCTTTAATTAATGAAGTACATATTTCCTCAAAAATATTAATGTAGAAATATAACTATAGATTACCACAATTAGGCTGATAGTTGCAGTTTAGTCACAATAAAAAAAACTTTGATCAATTATTTCAAACTACACATTTAGACAGTGATGTTTATTAATGTTTAACTGGTATAATATTGTAATTACAGAAAATACTTGATGAATATTACACTATAAAGCTTCAACTAAAAAGGTTAGATGCTGTAATTGTAAAATTCTATTACATTTAAAAAATTTAATAGTTACAAAGGTTTATATATAGTTATTTAGGTACTTAAAAGTCCAGAAAGCAAATTTTTATATTAACATAAAATATTTCAATTAGACAAAAAAATCGGTAAAATCCTAGAAGAGCCCACACCCTTGGCGATATACCAAAAAAAGCGCCAAGTGAAAAACGACAATGGCTGCAAGTGAATATAGCGGGACACGGATGTATAATGGAAATATATGTAAACAATACAGGAATTAATCAAATATATTTAAGACAAAAAAATTTTTAAACACTACTTTCTTACTGCTGATCTTTTACAAGTGGAGTGTACAGCATGACAACATATTTGAAAAATGCCTTCAAGGTCTCATTGCTAAGTGAATGATCGTGGGAGCGCCACCATATATATTCTGTGAGGTAATGGTTACACATACCTTCGAACATAATCATTCATACATCTTCCAAACCACATTTTAGTTACATGCAAAATATCATACTTGCTTAACTTACTATTAGAAAACCACGAATTCTTCCTTATACTTCAGCAAACATCATGTGCATTCGTACCTCTTTTTTTTTTTGACATCTCCATTCAAATCCAGCCAAAACGACACTTTCGTTCGTATAATCTCATTTGCTCATTACATTTAGGACATTCATAACTCAAAGCAATCAATCCTTCCTTCATGCACCATTCGATCGATTCTTTGTAACCTTTCGCATTCAACAAAGTAAAAAAAATTCTAAAAAGGTGTATTCACTCACACATGCAGCTATGCTTCCAGAGTGCCCAACAACAAAATGACGAAATTCAAAATGCCTGCCGACAAAATATGAATATTCCAGAAATAATTAGTTTACCATATCTAGTTTATCAAAGTAGGGTTACCAAGATGGCGCTATTATCGCCAACTAAAATTATTCACACAAAGTGTGTGGGCTCCTAGGATTGAACCCCCAAAAAAATCTAATAAGCCTTAATAATGCTGGTTTCCAAAGTACAAAATAATTGTTGATTGTCATCAGTAATGTGAATGGGTGGTGAGAAAATGGTCAACAAAAGAAATGCTTCCTCTTTTCCTCATTTTAGCAATATAGTAATGGAAAAAAAGTCAATCAACAATATTTCAATTTTTTTAAAAAACTAACTGAAGGATCTACTTTTATTAATAAGCCAAGTCAATGCCCTCAGTAAAGTGGTGAAGATATGATCATAGAGAGGGAGAGATTTCACTTTTTTTCATTTTAGCTATTAACTGGTGGGTTGTCGATGAACCACCTATTTATCAATTAAAAACCTCCCTCCCCCTTCCTATTTAACTACTAAATTAATTCTTAGAATAGTAAGGAAATTTTCAAAAAGTTCAAACCACAGTTGAATGAAAAAGTTTACAAATTAAAAGTCGCATAATTTGGAAAACACTTACTTATAATCTATTTCTCCATGAGTTGTAGCCCAGGTATCCTGAGCATCATTTTGGAGGATTTCATCAAATCCTTTAAGAGCTTTTTCAGTTATAATAGCTGCCGGTCGTTGATATGCCTCTTCTTCAGCAAGAGGACGTACTGGTTGCTGTCGTCTTAAAGATGGAACACATGTTATAAATCATGTTGTATAAACATATTTAAATTTTAAATGCAAGTAATTGAAAATATATACCTGTTTTCTGAATATGGATATGATGGACGTGCATTTTGTTGAGGAGGTTGAGGAGGAACATTTGGATAATTAGATTGGTATCCAGATGGATAAGTATTTCGACCAAACATCTGCACACACACAAGAACATTTTTAAATCAAAATGTTTTTAACTCTTAAAATTTACATCAAACTTCAAAGTTTTTTCTGTATACAACACTTAATATACATATATCAATTCAAAATCCATAAGTTACATCAAGGATATCAAACTCAAAGCCTAACTAGGGCCAAACAAGGTTCAACTTTAGGTGGGCCACAAAAAAAAAAATCAATATTCAAAGAAACGTAGGTTTACATTTTGAATAATATGTAATAATAAACATATAAAAAACAACAAGAAAAATTTAATGTTTACGTCCCAACACTTGACATCACTTCTGACATATTTCAGGGGAAATTTTTTTTTATTATATAATATTATATGTCAATATATCTGACTAGCCACAAAAATGTTCCTTGTGGGCTGCGAGTTTGACATCCCTGAGTTACATAGTACTTATTACAACACAGCCATGTTACTTTAAGATATGTAATTTTAAAACTAACCATTAAATAAAGAAATATGCAAAAAAAATTTGATTTTTTTTTATCACAGCACATAAAGATAAAAAAAACACCAATAACTAGAATTTTATAGAAAAATTTAACTTACATTTTTATTTCTCTATTAATTACAATTTACTAAACTCTTACTATACTGATTAAATTTTTAAAGAGATAACTGGATATTAGAAAAGCAAGGAAATAAACAAGTCAAAATTTTAAAAGATCAGGATTTTAGTAACCATTCATTAACAAAATAGAATATATTTAATTTGATACATTTTCCAAGTTGTAAAAAATGTTACGTGTAAATGCTTACAAAAGACGACATCATTCCTCTATATTGCGGTGGTGGTGGATGGATGCCTGATCCCGGACCCATTTGACTTCCGATTCCGGGACCATGTCCAAGAGGTACAGGACCCATTGGAGGTTCAGAAGATGAACCTGAAGGAACATTTCCAATACCACTGCCTGAAATAGAACCTCTAGGTGCCGAATATGGTCGCTGGTCTCTTATCGAAGACATAGGCTGGGAATCTGATGTAGCTTGTGGGCCGTTCACGCCACTGCCACTGCTCTGTTGTTGGCCGCCTGCCGATCCAGCAGGTGGCTGTTGCTGGAGTGTTCCTCTTCCCCAGCTGCCCTCCGCTAAAGATTAATGTTTATAATTTAACATAGCACTGTATACAAGACATTTAAAACTTTCATCAAGTAAAAATTAATATTTTGCTTACAAAATCCTATACTGGCAGATTCTAATATATTATTCTGAAATTTAGATATATTAAATATCTGAAAAAAATTCAGAATTAATTCAGATATATAATATATTCAATAATATATTCAACACAATACATACTTTGAATTAAAAAGAGCCACAACTGCATTAATAAATCAATCAGAAAAACATAATTGTTTCTTTTAAAAAGATCAATTTTATTTAACTCTTTCCCTGGCGTAGGTGCGATAACACGCCTAGACAAATCCAACTCTTACCTGGCAACAGCGTGTTTTCACGCTTTGACGCACGCCAACATTCAGGTTGGTTCGCTCCAACTAACTAACAATTAACTAATAATTTATTAACAATAATTAATTAAGCTCTTAACTAACAATTACACAGTTACAGGATTTTTTTATTTTAATAATTAATTAAGCTCTTAACTAACAATTGCACAGTTACAGGATTTTTTTATTTTAGTAATTAATTTTAACAAGTAATAAATTAATAATAAATATTAATAATTAATTATAACTATAATTAATTATTAAATGAATTATTTTTACCATTGAATATTAATTACTACTTAATTAATTCATTGATAATAATTAATTGATTGATTAAATAAGCACTTAACTAATAATTGCACAGTTACAGGAATTTTTTATTTTAATGCATGCGTTTCAGCCATTTAATTGTTAAATTGCCTGCCAGGCTTGGGTAGGATTTAAATACCCCCTGCCGCCAGGGAAAGAGTTAATTACCTTCAAAAAATGAATTCTTAGCTTTTAAAATTTACACAGAAGATATTGGAATTTAAAAATATTCAAATAGTTTTTAAAAGCCAATTAATTATATGACAATATGAACAATTTAACAAATATGAGGGCGTAAATTCAGGTATGCTCCTTACTTTGCGGCCTTAGACTTGGTCCTGGTCCATATTGGGAATCTACATTTGACTTCTGGTTGCCTTCTGTTGGTACATCGCCACCAGCTAACTTGGGGAATTCCTGAGGAAAAAATGGCGACTGCTGGCCCAAGAAGTTCCGTTCTTGACCACCATCCTCTTGGTTTTGTGTGACACTGCTCCATGTTTTGTTTACTCCAGATGTTGCAACTGTGTTTGTTGTACTTGTCTAATAAATTTAAACCAAATATGCAAATTAAATATTTCATCAGACTTCTAAAATACAGTTCTAATGTAGGTCATCTTGTAAATAATTTTTATAAAACCAAGCCATGAAAAACCCAATGAACAAACTTCCTGACTTTTCCTAATGGTGCATAGGTATTATATAACTGAACAAGCAGAAGAAAAACTCAAGCTTGTTGAATAATTCTTCAACAGTCATGAAACAAAGAACTGCCACAGGAATCAAATATATCTGATATTGTAGAACAAGTTCAAATTTCAGCTTGTAGTTCATGAATCAATTTCTGGAACTCTGTTAATATATGTTTATGATTACTGTCCAAATCCCTAAATGTTACATTAATTTTCCTTGTGTTGTCTTATTGAATTTTAAAAGTATAATATGCTCCTTTGTAACTTACAACAAAATATAGAAAAAACAACAGGTTAATTCCACAATTTTTTCTTTAAAAATTAGCATAGAGAGAATAAAAAGATCAGTTCCCTACTTAAATTTATAGTAAGTTGATACTGGTAGTTTCTTTTTTTATTAGCCTTTTTATTTTAGTTCATGAAATAGCATTACTCATGGGATAATTCAATACAAAGAAAATATAAATTTCAGTTAAGACATTGCAAGTCATTAAATTTCAATACAACTTAACCACAGGTTACATAATCCTTTTTTACAATAACAGGATTTACAAAAAAAGTAAATATGTATATTTTTACCTTCTTTAGAAGAGACTAATTTACTTGAAAAAAATTTAAAACAGGCTTATTTTTCTTATCAAAAGGAAGTTTTAAGACAATAGATTATTTTTAAATGTTGTGTTGTTGCCAATGCCACCTGTCAGACGTAGTCAGATCGAGGCCCATGAAATTCATCATGGCATCGGGCTAGATAGTGCGCCTGTTGTTAGCCGTAGCTTTAAGCACCCTGGGAATGGTCAGGCCCCCCCCCATCTCTCATCCCTTTCCACCAACCTCACGAGAGGACTTGTGGCTTGACGGCTATTTAGAGTACCTCCATGCCGCGAAGGCACTATACATTTACAAACATCCATGCCTTCTCAAGGATCCGAACCCAGGCCCTACGGCACAGCAGTCAGTGTCGCTAACCACTATATCGGATGGGCACACAACTGCTTATATATATATATCTACCATGTTTACTCGAATCTAAGTCACACTTTTTTCCCCCCATACTAAAACTATTAAAAATTAGATGTGGCTTAGAATCGAATTAAAACTTGTTGGATGGGGCAGTTACAGCAATTGCAGGTTCTAACCTACTTTACATAATTTTTCATTGGGGTGAGCTTTATGTTTGAGTAAATATGTAAATGTTGCTTTTATACATTTGCTTAATCCTATTGAACTTGTTAACCTGTTCAGGACCATAATCACATGTTATCCCGCGTTTCTTCCTCCAGGGGACCACGGGTGATTGTGCTTCACCTGCTCAAAGGTCCATGATCACACCTGTGTGATTCAAGTTTTGAACATTTTTAAACAATTTTTTTAAGGCACTACAAGGCAGTTAACGTCTGCCCCCCCCCCACACCGAATAATGTTTCACAAAACTTTTGAACTTCAATATGTGCTTTCAGCTTTGAGTTTTTTTTTTTAAATTAGATTCAGGATATTTATGAATGTAAACAACTGCACATGTTTAACTTTTTCGTGAAAATCAGGCATTTAAAGGTTCGTGATTTATTGCACTCTGGATTTATGTTTATATTTTGACTAAATTTAAAAAAAGATGGAAAGCTTATCAGCTAATTGGGCATCAGATATTCATAAAGAGTATCTTTTTTATTAAAATGAAAACATTCTTTAAAATTCACAATTGTTTATTTTTTTAAATGTTGCGTTAAAATTTTTGTACTGTGCATTCAGATATTATCAATGATAGTCAATTGTAAATTTTAGCATATTTGATTGCAATCAATATTTTATATGAATTTTTTAAAAGAAATTAGGTTTAGTAGTGAAATTCATCCAGTCCCATGCATGTGTATACAAGAAATTCAGACATTGCTGAAAACTGATAGTTTGACTGTTAAAATTTAATACACTACAAACTCTCACAACTATTATCAACAGTTATACACAAGTATCAAGATAATATCTTACTTTCTGAGTAGTTTGTGATAGTGAAGAGGCTGGCTGCGATTGCGGTGATTGCTGCTGATTTCCATTGGTCTCTTCCGTTTTGCTTTTCTCTTTGGTGGTACTGCCCCATCCTTGGCCTCCAGTAGGAACTAGACTTATATTAGGATTGTTACCACTATTTTCACTTTTTAAACTTGGTAAATTAGCAGGAGGTGGCATGCGCCGCCCGGTGCTGACTTTCCCCAGAGATTGTAATCCATGCTTAGGTTGAACTGAAACAAATATATACATAAATATTCAAAATAAGTATTATATTCTTGATTGCCATGTTATTTAAAAAATTTTATTTAATAAATCTAATGTTTTAAATTGTATTAACTATAAAAAAAGTTACTAAGTTTATTACATTTTATCTAACTTATTACTTAATAAAAAGATAATTACAAGTTTTATGAATTAGGAATAACAACTTATATTACATAAATAGAACATACAAAGAATTACATAAATAGAACATACAAAACATTTAATAAATATCACTTGATTGATAGAAAATTCTAGCGCATTTTTCACGTAGTGGAACAAAAGCGCTGTTAGGATGCAAATTTCGTCTTCGTTCCATATTTTGTCGTACCTTTTTCTCAGCCAATAAACAACCAATTGACCTCAGGTTTTCGGCATTTGGTCGCATTTGTGCCCTAGATGAGCCGAATCATATTTAAATTTTCCCATAGTTTTCCCGAATTTCACTAGTTTATAACAAAATTCTCAAATTTTACCTAGTAAATTTATTGTTTGCAAAAAGTTTTTTTTTAAAAAATCTACCTGCATTTTGGAGGAAATCTTCCCAAAAAAAGTTCAGAAAACAAGTATAAAAGGCTCTGGTTTTACTTTAATTTAATTCGTAAAAAACAACATGTGAAAAACGCGCTAAAATTACTTGGCCATGCCAATGTTTGATATCTTGTTTTAAAATACAGCTATAAAAATATTTCATTCGTTCCATAAGCAATGCTTAGAATAATATTTATAACCAATCAATGTACACATTTTTTTTTAAAAGAACAAAAAAAAATCAATTTAAGAAGCCATGTTTTTGAACCTCGTCTTAGCAAAAAAAGGTACTTTGTATAAGCAAAATAAGAAAAGAAGCACATGGTTGTCAATTCAGCACATACAACACATACAAAATCGAAGTTGCCAAATTGGCTAGTTATCTTGAATGTTGGCATTGTTGCAATAACACGAAAGTACCAAAAAAAATTTTTCAATACAAAAATTTATTAATTTTGGATTGATCCACATTACAGATGATAGGCAAATATTGAATTACGAACATTTCTATTTTTTTCTTTTTGAATTGCTGCTTCAAAAAAACACTTTCATAAGTAAAAAACATTTATACTTTTAACAAAAATAATGATACTTGTTTTTAAAAATCATTCACAATTTTCTTTTGTGTAATATATTAAGAAACAAGGTGCAGCACATTGCTCAATACTGCAATTTTTACACGATTTTCTTTCTGCTATCCCTTTTAACAACACACAGTACAATAGCTCATAGAAACATTCTTTAAACATTGATAAAACAATGATCAGCCTTTCATTCCTTCAGTGGGTTAAAAAATGAGTACCAAGCTTGCTTGAGAACTCAACACTGGTGGTTTCACGCGAGACTGGCCACTTGACCGAAACGTCTGCACTTTCAGCCCAGCACCCAAGGCCACAAACTGAGATAGGCACAGTAGGCCTTGGTCCTCATAGGTTGTTGTGCCGAGTTCAGTTTAGAACAAAGCTGGAGAAAATGTTTCGGGACATGGAAAATGATACTAAACTTATAAAATCCTGACAATGGATCAGTCTTGTGAGTACACAAACAGCATTCACTTATATTTGAGCAAAAATTACAGCAGCATAAAATACGACTCAGCTTGAAGAATATGCAAGCTAAGGGCTCAATCAAAAAAATTGCGAAAAATTACAAATCGTATTGTTTGCTGAAAACAATAAATTCTACATAATTTATTAATAAAAATACCTATCTATGTGGTATCCAATTAACAAATAAATAGAATTCCAAATGAGGAAACTAAATTTTACTAAACAAACCTCATTTGACTGTACCAACAACCAAAAGAAAAAAATTCAGTTTATAAACGTCAAAATATATATGGCAGTATATTAGATGCTTATAAATTACTATTAAAAGATGGGAAATTGCAGAATCGGCCACTAGCTGGTACGATTCATAATAATCACCATTTTAGCACACTCACGTGTTGCCTTTCATAGTAGCAAGAGCAAAGATGGTAGAAAAGTGAAAATCATGAAAAAGAATTAAAAAACCTTTACAGCTGAAAATTGTTGCAAAATTGAAGTACTTTTTTAAACTTTAAATCGTTAAAAATTAAGTTATATAAATAAAAATTAATTTTAGTTAAAAATTAAGATACACTATTTTCAAAAGGATCATCTACTGCCCTTCTTACCCTTCCTTTCTCTCAATTTCATGCTTTTCCCCACAGTTCGAACATGCATATAACAATCCAATTAAACCATCCTTATGCACCATTTTAACAGATTTTTTTTAATACAGGCAACATAACAAAACCTTTCAGAATACTCAACATACATTCTATCAACTTTGCAACAATATTTTTCTTATTGGTGGCCATTGCGAGTATCTATAAAAATTTATGAGAAGGAAAAGAAATTTACCTTCAAAACATATCAACAACAGAAGAACGAAGTAAAAAAAACTGTATTATATTCAACAAAATGCTCCACTAAAAAGTAGGCAAAAGTGCAATGATAAACAAGAACGCAAACTATGGAATGTTCAACAGAAAAGTAGGAGCAAAAATACGAGCTAATGACGAATGAGAACTGAAACTATGGAAATGTTTAAGTTTGAGAAGAAATCAAATTAAAATCATTTACATAAACAATAACCAATAAAAAATAATTTTATGTACCGCAATAATAAAATATACATAATAATAAATAAAATAAAAAACTAAAATTACAAAAAAAAAAATACTACAGAACTGAACCTGTGGTAAACCTGTGTTTGCTGTGTCACCAAGCAAAACCAAAAATCCTGTGGTTGCCTCACTTTCAGCTAATTTCCTTTCAGCAGACATTCTTACAAACCGGTGCGTACACAAGCAAAAGAAAAAAACGTGGTAGATGATTCCAAAAAAAAACGTGGTCGACGAAACACATGAAGAACGAAGCGGGAGCAGTGTTGAAAAACGTACTACAGCTGGGAAGGTCAGGGGTGAAAAAGGCTGGGGTCCGAAATTCTAGTTTTTTTTTTTGAGGGGTGACCAGTTTTAGGGTTGCCATTTTTCTTCGGCCCCAACCGTGCAAGTTGGCAGGGTTACCACATTGTAACCTTTATCGCCAAACTTTTGGCGCCAAATTTTTTTGTCGCCAAGCAGTGTGCCCAGCTAGGATCCACCCGTGGTTTTCAAAATGGCGTCAAGAGACGAAAAACATAAGAAAATCGTAGTTTCCAAAACGGTCAACAAGGGAAACATAAAATCAAAAGTAAGATACTAAATGCAAATTTCAAGCATCCATTACAAGATTATCAATCCTACATTCATACAAAAACAATCATTATTACTTTCTTACCTTTTATTTAGAAAAAAAATCCATTCGTCGTGTTTTTACGAAAAAAAACGTGGTTTCTGAAACAGCTTCAAGAAAAACTGAAAAAGCATTGCTTCTAAAATGCTACAATGGGAAAAGAAATCCAATATGAATGCCTTAAGCTGATGAATTAACGATCTCCATTTTTCTCAAAAACAAATTATTTTCATATTTCGGACATTCATACCTACCGAAATATTTTCAATCGTTCACTCATTCACAAAGCAAGCATTTCTTTCTTACATCTTTCCTTCAAAAGAAAAAATATTCTCATTCGGCTAGCTTCAAAAAAGAAAACGTGGTATCCATAATGGCTTCAAGAAGAAAACAGAAAAACCGTTGCTTCTCAGCTGCAATAGTGAGAAAAAAACATCGTCCTAATTGAATTTATCAACGCATCTTCCTTTCTCTCTAACAAATATTCTTTCAGTAGTTGTCTCATTTAAAAAAAAAGAAAAAAAAAATCCACGCATTCCTTTAATTTTAGCTTTCTAGAAAAACCTTACACGTCTTCAAGTTGACCATCAGGAAAAAAAATGACCGCTGTCCAAAAAATCCGGTCCGAATAGGGTTACTATTCCCTAAATTTAGCAAGGTTACCATATTGTACACTTTATCGCCAAATTTGTTGGCGCCAAAAAATTTGTTGCCAAGCAGTGTGCCCTGCTAGGATCCACCCAAAAGGGAGGTAATTTAATAAGCAGAAAAAAAACAAAGCAGCCACAGGAAATTTGACATAGATGAAACAAATAAACATCAATGGGGTAAAAAATATACAATTTTTGCTTGTAAATGTTTAACAGTCTTCAATAATTCTTCTAAAAAAATGTTGCATAACAACTGCATTGGATGGTACAGAAGACGCCATTGTGTGGGAAAATGGCGACACCGGCATCATTTCCGGTCAGCTGTGACAATGGGAGCGATTCATCATTTTGAAAACATGATAGAGTAGAACGTCATTTATTTGAACCTTTATTATCCAGAGCATCAATTTTGGACCACAGTCCGGATACGTTTTCGAACAGTGCAATGAGCTCTACAGTTGTTTCGCATAAGGCCAAAAGTGATGGGAAACAACAACGAAAGTAGCAAGGGTCCATCAAATGCGGACGTATTTTCTGCGTTAGAGGCAGCTATGGAGTGGTACGAACAACAATCAGAGTGCTGTCCTACTCAGCTACTGCTGCTCAAGAGAATCAGACCTTGCAGCGAAAAAACGAAGGTGTACAATGGTGCAGCAAAAAATAATTATATTCCACAATAAAGGTGAAATTGCAACATTTTGTCCCTATTTTGCTTTTTCATCAAGTATGTTTCCCACATGTGATGATTTTCAATATTCGTGTGGTGTACAGTTTCATATACTGCATGGATTGCATTTGTTCTTCGGTTATCCGAACAATCGAATATCCGAAATGTATCCTGTCCCAATTGATTTGGATAAATGACGTTCTACTGTATAGTAATTATATGTTCATGCATTTACTTGAAAGTATTTAATACACAGTAAAACCCCGCTTAACGCTGTTTCAGTTAAACGCTCTTTTATTTGAATCTCGAGCATCCCACAATCCAATTAAAAGTGTTAAACTGAAACAGCGCTAAACGAAACATTAAGTGTGGTCTTACTGTATTGATAAAATAAATTAGTTTCTTATTAAACTTATTTTTAAATTTCTGAAATATCCAATATCAGTGAGCCTTATACGCAATTTTTTTTCTCAAAACGTGTACAAAATTTGGGGTGCAGCTTAGAATCGAGTAAATATGGTATTTTATTCAACTTTAACAATACACTTAAGATTTATAACATTAAGAAAATGTGAACACATTCCATGCAAAATATTTTATAAAATTTCTATGTAAAAAATAAAAAAGTTAAAAATCAAGACAATATATCCAAAATTTGTATCAATATACACAAGATTTGAACACTAATTTCTAACTGGTTAAGTATTAAAAATGTTTCCTATTAAACAGAAATTTTAGAACATATTTCACAAACATAAAAACCATTTATTCCAATCTAAGTCACCATCAATTCTAAGCCGCACCCAAAATCCCAACACATTTTGGTGCAAAAATAAAATAAGAATAAAAATCAGTACTGAATATTTACGGGATTACTAAAATAAGACTAATTGGAATTGAATAAATAAATCAATTTTTCCATTATCAATAAGTTTTAGTACAAACATGAACTAGTAAATGTAAAAACTGTCAGAATATCATATTTAATTTCATATATCCGAATTTTTCGCCATTGATTCTAAGCCACACCCATTTTTCAGTAGCATTCACATTAGAAAAATAATGTAGCTTACATTTTAATCCATACAGTATGAATTAAAAATTTAGTTTTAAATTCTGTAATGTGTTAGAAATGAATATCTTTACATTTGTATTGAATATTTAAAAGCTCTTTTACTTAATATTTGTGGAATTTAAAAAACACGCATAAAAATCTCTACACTTTCATAAAGTATATATAAAATGTGTTAGTAATAACAGAATGGAATATGTGTTGAATCTAAATATCTACAACAGCAAGCATTATTTTGAAAAGAAATTTGAAACAATCTTACCAGTTGCTTTAGGGTTCTCTAAACTTTTTCCTTTATATATACTATTTATATCCAAAGCAACATACTTCGACCTTCCTTTCTCCGCCTTTGCATTTAGCCCCGAAACTGCAGACATACTGATCAGAAGAATTCATTGAGTACAGAGCACTGCACCCAGGGAACGGTCCGCTCCCTATAAACAATATAATGAAATAAAAATATTCATAGATAAACAACAAACATGTTACAGAAATTGCAAAGAAATTTTTCTCTACTAAATTATAGCATATTTAAAATTACCATACATTATAACAGATAAAATATACAGCAAGATATCTTAAACTTAAATCTAATTAGTTACATAAAAATATCAATCAAAAACTTCAATTTAAAATATACAATCAATTAAAACAAAAATTCCCTACATACAGATTTAATATTTAATCAATAGACTTAGAAATAAACTTTAAACACTTATATGCTTTGTCAATTTCTGCCAAAAGGATTAACACTATCAAAAATAAAACCCTGTGGTTTATTCTAAGTGTTTAAAATCAAGAATAACAAATGATATAAATTTAATATTTAAGCTTATTATGAAATGTACATAAATCAAATAGAACGAATTCATTTGTCTTAATTCTATGAAGCTTAAGCCTAACCTCTTCAAATTTGCAAAAATTTTCGTTTAATAATTTCAATTAGACATTGAATAGCGTACATTCATAGTTTGTTACTGGTTAATATCTAAAAATCATCAGAAATGCCCAAATTTAACATTCCATCAATAACGAATTTCTCATGCAATGTCAAACAAAATGTAACAAATGTCATATGAATCATAACAAACCGCATTCTAGCAACGTCAAAGCAAAAAAAATTCATAATGGAAAAATTTTCATTGTTATTCATTAATATCAGTTAAATTAGGAGGAAAATACTACAGTAAAAATCACTAAAAAGAAATAGATTAAAATGTTTTAGAAAATAAACAAGAGCATTCATAATTAGGGGTTAAACCGACGAGATGTACTTTACACACCCAGATCAAATATCAAAGATAAGAAAAATGAACGATTTTATTTTCTTTGAAAATGAACTTAAAAATCGTTGAATTATTAACTATTTGACACCCACTTACTCGATCTGACAGAAATACTTGAAGGTAAGCCTAAAAGGTGAGTATCGGTTGCATAACATTGAAACATTACAAAGCATTTATTCATATTATAAACAAATATGGGCCATATGAATCAACTTCGTTATTTTTCAAATCTAGAGAAAACTCCATAAGTTCACAGAACATTTTATTACATAATGCAATTTTAATTCTTAAGCTCTAAACAATTGCGCAGTATGAAACAAAATAAACACATCGAATCGTTAGAAAATTAAAATGCTATTTCTATATAAGAAGCTGAAATATTAGCAAATATATAATAGTAACATTGTAAGTATACTATTCACACTTTTTTATAAAAATTTTGCACAACAAAAAGAAAATTCCAAAACTTTTCAAATCTAACCGCTGAAGATTTAATAATACTATTCCGTTACATTTATTTAAAAAAATAGGTACTTACCTCGGTCCGTTCAGATGGGTTTATTAGAATAATAAGAAAATAAATGTTTTGTTTTAGGTGCAAGGGATGGATGGCGGCAGATTGTAGCAAATAGTTCAAATAGGTCCGATTTCAGGGGACCTTTCCAAAATGGCGTACAACAGCTCTCTTTTCTCCCGTAGCGTTTAATAACCTGAAAGCTGACGTCACAGTGGAAGCACCCTTCTCATAGGTCCGTAGAAACGTCAACTAGGGGTAATGTTGCACCTCCTCCAGCTAGGGAAATCACCGAAATACAAATATTACTTAATTCTTAAAAGGCTTCAGATTGTTTTACATACATACAAAATAAAAACCACTAATTTTTTAACAGAAGGTTTAATTAAGAATGATTTTAAGAACTAAATAATAGAAGGTGACTATAAATAGAAAGTCCGAAATTACTTCTAAGGAAAAAAAAATATAACATATGAATATTACAAATATAAATTTATATAGACTATATTATAGCGCGGTCTAAATGTAAGGAATCACGAGGGGAGAAAAGACATGCGTCTAAATAAAATAATGGCTTAGAATACATTTTTTTAAAATAAGATAAGAAATGAAATACAAAAAAAATGTATCTCATATAATCCCTTGACTTAGCTAAAAATTATTTCAAATACCTCTAAAATACGGCACAAAAACTAAACACCAATATAAATTATTTTTTAAAAAAGGATGCAACAATTTTCAATTTTTTCACTTCAATTCAAAGCTGATAACCACTACAATTACAAGTCTGATAGATAAAAGGAACAAATCAGGCCGGACGTGTAATGCGCAATTTCGTTGGCAGCATCTATTCCTACTTTTTACAGCCTTGGAATTCAAATTCCTCTGTTTTGGGATTGCTATATTTGGCTCTCTATGAGTTATTGGCCACTTTCAACATAATTACAATAAAAAAGTGCAATGTATGGACAAGTTCTACTTTGTAAACAACAACATTGAGTAATACCCTCCGGAACTTCCGGTTTAATGTTGATCTATGGGAAAACATCGAAATTCAACTGAGTTTTTCAAAGTTCTAATGCAAGTTTTTGAAAAATTTTTTGAACTATATGGATAGTAGATGATCTGCAGATTTCTCACTCGGAATTTCATATTATTTCTTTCAGTATCTTTTCTAAAATACCTTTTTTAATTTTTTATCTCACTAGAGCAAGGTTGCCAGAATTGCTTGCTTATCGCGTTTTTTGGCGATGTTTGGAATATGTAAATAGTGTAAGTGTATTAAGTAATTAGTGTTATTTTGCGTAATGGATTTTGTTTTATCGTTTATAATTTACGTTATCATATCACAAGATTTATTATAATAATTTTATTTGTCTATTTGAATCGTTTGTTTCTTTCTTGGTTACGAAAACAAATAGTAATTAAATACTTCGGAATTTTTTTTAATTATTTGTTTTTGTGTAAATGTTATACTCATTAAGATATTGCATGTACTAGCCGCCATTTTTTTTCTACATATTACATTTTTTATAGTTATTGGATTAAATTTCCTCCATATTCGTTTGAAGAAGAGTAATTATAACTACGTGTAAAATACTTTTTATTATTTATAATTGTTACTTTTTTACTAATTTAGGATTAATTAGTGTATTTAGTTTCTGATATGTATGTACGTATTCCATTTGTAACATCTACTGACAAAGTTTTCCATAGTCAATTTATTGAATTTGATGAAAATTACTGGAATTTGAAAAAAAACCCCTTCTTGTTCGCTTTTTACAAACATATGTTTTCCCAGAAATTTTAAATTAATTTCTGTGTTTTGCATATTTGGTAATTATTAGAAAATAACAAATCATGTTATTTTATCTATTTTCATATAAAATAACCTGTTCTCGAAAATATATTTTAATATTATTAGGATATCCAGGTTTTCAGCATTGTTTTTATTATTTTATTTTACATTGTATGGAAATATTTGTTTGGCTTACATATGTTACATTAATCAGCATTCAAAATAACTTTATTCAAAAATATGAGAAATTTGATATTTACAACAACAGCAAATTTTAACTTTCAGCCCTGAATTTCTACATTATACAGGACGTTTCAATTATTGACGAATATGTCTTGATTTTGCAAGCCATGTTTACTGGGAAATAATTCAAGAATTTTTTCCAATTTTCACAACTTTCTAAGTTATTGGCCATCTGAGAATGACAATTGAGGAGAAAAAACAACTTATTGACTCGTTAAAAGATTTTATATTAAAATCTAAATTAAAGTAAACCCTCTTTCAGTAAATAGAAATAATGTTTTAATCGTTTTTATTTTAATTAGTGAAGTACAGGTCAGTCAACCTTTGAATATAAATACCTTTAATGCTGGATTTCAGCTTCCAGCACTGGTCATTGTACATGCATGGCTAGGTGTATATTGTTTTTTCAAATTAATAAAAAGGATAACTTATCTTTATTCCTCAATTTACATACAAATTTCAATATTTTATGAGATTCATTGTTTTTAATTATTTTGAGGGTAACTGTATATTTTAAAAATAATTCTCCAATATGTTCCATACCATTCTTATAAAGGGCATTTAAACTTTTGTGTTCTTTGAAACTGTCCAATTCTACTTGTTTGCATTCATCTGTTATATTTAAAATTAGCATTCTTTCAGATTATGAGAAGTTTGTTCTCATGTTGCAGCATTTGTGACATTTACTGACAGATTTTTCATTGCTAAGTTATAGAATATGATGAAAATTATTGGAATTTCTAAACACCAATTCTTAATTTTTCAATAAATATGTTTTGCCATAAATTTAAAAAAATTATTTTTAACTTATGCTTTAAAAAACTCATTCACACACACACACAAGTATATTGTAATCCCAATATGTATATAATTTTGTACGGACAAAATTCCCCTACAAGGGGCTGTTAAAAGTAGAAATCCCTGGAAAGTAGCAAGTTTGGGTGGTTATTACGAAAAGCACATACTAGATAGTGTCAATAAACCAGCTCTCTGGTGCTGTTAAAGAGTATCAATAGTATGCATGTAATTAAATTCATTAGTTTTGTAATGCTTGCCTTAGTCCTTTGAATTCTGTCAATGACGGATTCTTTCAAAAAGATTGAGAATGTGTGAATTTTACAAACTGGTTAATGAAAGTTTATATGTAAAACAGATATATAGATTTCTAGATATAAAATAAAATTTCAAAACATTTTTAAAAAATTTATTTGGTCATCTTCATAAAAAAAAATAATACAAAGAAAAAAACACTGTTAATTACAATAAATTGAGATTATCTAATGTTAACTTGCAACCATTTTGAACAGTACAATGATATTAATTGCATGTATTGGAATAGTATATTTTTTTATTTGTGCAACCATTTTGAACAGTACAATGATATTAATTGCATGTATTGGAATAGTATATTTTTTTATTTGTAAGTATTTGAAATACAAACTGTTTATTTGCTGAGTTTGAATATCCACTTAACACCGGAGACCTTCCCTTTTTGTAGTGAGTAGCCTTCTGTAACCTTGGTCATTGGAAATTTTAAAAAATTGCTTATTTGCCATTATTTTGAACTACACAGTGTTTATTTACAATTTAAGCTACATATTTTTCTATTTATAATTGTTTGAATTACATATTGTTCATTTGTAATTATTTGAATTACACAGTGCTTATTTTCATATACCTATAATACTAAAGAATTATTTGAAGAATTTTTAAATCAAATAGAGGCAATTATAAAATTAATTAACTAATGACATACACAAAATTCAAATATATACATTCATATTAATTCAAATTGTTAAATATTCCATTCTTTGAGTTAACTGAGATCAAAATAATTGTAACAATCAAAGAAGCAAAATCTCTTGCATATTATCTTATATTTAATATAATACTAAGTAAAATTCATGTTCAGAACATTTTTTTTATATTTTCAGAATTTAAAATAAAGGATATAAATTTTTCATAGTATTAAAGGAGATATCCTGTTAAAATTCACCTTTAATAAAAATCAGGATACATAACTAATAAAAGAACTGATTGAACTATTAACAGATTCTGAGTTAAAATGATATGAATTAGATGATCTTGAATTTTGGTTCAAAATTTACACAGAATATCTTCACATTTCAGCAAAAGCTGTAAAAGGACTTTAATACAACATATTTATGTGAAGTCTTTAATTTGTGTGAAAAGTCTTTAACACAAGTAAAAAAAACACTACACAGAAATAAATTGGATGATTGGCATAAAAAATACACACACACATTTACAAATAACAAATAGAACCCGATTGTAATTTTTTTTTTTCCAGAACAACTTTGGTATCCAGCTTCAAACTCCATTGGATTGTCCTAATTCCTTCAATTTATGGAAAAAATTTCTGCAAGAAAAATGATTTAAAAGTAAAATTTTTATAAATAAATATTTATCAGACAAAAAATTCATAATGCAATTTAAATTTAGAATAAATTGAAAAGAAATCAATTGCTGATCTTCAGTTTAACAAATATGTATGAATTAAATAAATATGTAAATTAGCATAATTACTTGGATTACTTTAGTTATTAATCCTCCATGCAGGCGAATATTCACGAGACATAATCAGGATGCTCCGAGCTCTCTATAAAGCAGTTTAATTCCTATAATAATTGCCAATGCTTAATTCATGAGATCTATATTAATAATAGTTGACTATGTACAAGAGCAAAATAAATAGCTCACACAAAAGCTTAGTTAAAATTTTCATTTCAATTAAAAAAATCATCTCCAATCATAAAACGATATATTATAAATCATAAAACAAAATATTACACTTATTTTTTTATCACAACTGATTCAATGTAACCTAGAAATTTTAAAATTAGTCTAACAAAACTAGTGTATCTAGATAACTTTTATTTTTATGTTACGTAATTACACCCACTATGCAACGCAAAAAACAATTGAATTCATACAACAAATATTCTTGTAACAGAAACAAGCTATTTTTTTGACTTAATATTTTTTCAAGAAATACAAATATAAGTGATTGTGTAATTAATATAAATAAAAGCAGTCGAAAATTATTTCTGATTGTGTGTTGTGAAAACTGTCGCCAAAATTGCTGCCAAGGTTACCATAAATAAGAATCGGGCAATGTTTATAACAAATACACGGGATTATTTCGAAAAAGCACAACAAAATTTGAATAATATCATTTAAACACAAACTTGTAATGAAATGCTTATTAAATAACACAGATTTAACTCTCGCTTACCAATTTTTCGGTTGCAAAGTAGTCTCCTATTGTAGCCATGTGGATAGACTCGTAGGACAGCGGTAAATTAAACGGTGATTTAAAAATTCGTAGAGGTTCTCAGAAAAAGATCCACGTGTGGAACAAAGAGTGCATAGTTTACTCTCTTTCATGTCGGTAATTTTAAAAGGCTAAAAATTCTGCTTAAGAAATGCAAGGAAAATTAAAATTACTTCTGCTTAAGTTTGTATGCAAAACAATGTTGTTTTGTTGAAACCGGAAGAAGTTGAGGGTATTTAATGACCGCAGCGCCCCCATAGTAAGCTTTACGGTAGAACTTGTCCATTGTATTTTTTGGATATGCTGTGTTGAGTGTGTGTTTCAGTATGTGTGAATCTAATAACCTATTATAAATATTGTGCATTTATTGTTTATAACTTTACTACTGAACAATTTCAATGTTTTTTCAATTTTTGTTTGAATTTTAAGATATAAATGTTTTTATTGTTTATTTGTTGTATACAAGTTCATTAGAAATATGGTATGTTTATAAAATAAAAATTAAGATTAAATTTTTAAAAATATTAAATGAAACTGGAAAAACAAATGTAGAACTGTAACTATAGACTTATAGTAACTGTAGACTTAAAATAGAAGAGTAAAATATTTTAGTTTATTTATATATTTTTGATTATTTGCAATTTTTAGTAAATTTTTATTAATCCTTATAACATTTGTGAATCAGGTTTAGCAATTTTTTTCTAAACAGACACTTGAGGATTATTGTTACAAAATCCTTTTAACTTTTGCAGCTGAAATTAAATCATACTTTCATTTAGAGCAATATTCTTATATATATATAGTATAATAAAATGAGAAAAAAAATAATAAGACAAAATTATACTACCCACAAAGCTAAAACAGATTCTAAGAAACATAACTAGAAAAATATATTGATATATATATATATAATAATTATATATATATATATTAATCATAAAAGAAGAAAATTGTGTTTTATATTTATCTATATCATATTGACTGTTATAAAATGGTAGGAATATTACATGCATTGCCTTTTAAATACTGTTTAGAATTAAAATTATTTTCAGCTTATGCTAAACAAAAATTGACTTGAATTCCATATAATTTTTCAGTTAAAAATCAGTCCAAAATTATGTTTATATTGTGATTTAGCTAATATATAAAGGGGATAATTTATTTTTCAGTTCTTTTCTTACTTTGCTCAAAATTCATTATAACCATTGTTCACAATAAGATTCATATTTCAGCTATGCTTAAAACGTGATTAAACTTAAAATTCTGTAGTATAAAACTGAAAACATTTTTTAAGAATTATTAAAAAGTATAGTATTATAATCATTTCAATCATCAGTAGTATTGATGTACTTTTTTTAAAGTAAATTTCATGAAACAGTATTATTATTATTTTTTTTTAGCTATATTGAGTAGAGATAATTTTAAAATAAGTATTCAGTACTTCAAAATTAATTATTAATGGCAGGAAAATAATGCTAAATTTTCAAAATACCTTAATGTATATTTCGCTTGGAACACATATTCCAGTAAAAACGAGGTTTCGTTATAGGTTTTGAAAAAAAAAATAAGATTTCTCTATAATAATAAGAATATATTATTACACGACAGTGGCTGTTTTCTTTCATTGAATTATAATTTCTTGAAATTAAAAATTTTAATTTGATGTATTGAGATATACAAATTAAATATTTGTTTTAAAAAATGAGATTGATTTTTCCTGAAAATTTTACTTCAATGAAGAAAAATGTATAAGTTTTTCTTCCTCCTTTTTTTTTTAATTTAGGGGTTGTTAAAAAGAAAGATTAATACATTTTTTCTTTCTCATGTTTAATTCCTTTAATAATTTCCTTTGAACTTGATTGTACATTATCCCAAATTTCCCGTTACTGTTCCGAATGTTCAGTGCTTGCTTCAACTTTTCATTTCTCGGTTTTAGTCCCAAATTTATAGCATATATTTTTTTAATTAGCAATGCTACACTGTCCAGAAACACCTTCACCTAGTCCAATAAGATGTGCCAATTTCAGAGATAGATGTAAATATAACTGCATATTTTAATAAGAACCTGAAGTTATAATTGTTCAAATGTTTAAAAGTGTCAGAGTTCCCCATTTTTTCTTCCTGGCACTAAGGCTGCAACTTAGCCAGTATTTAGCACCATAAACAATTCAGCAGCTTTTGTAACAAAACTGCCCTGACTGAAATAAGATCATAATAGAAAAAGATGCTCTGAAAAATATTCATGCTTTTGAGAAATATGAAGGTATTCTTCAAAATAATTTAGAACGGTTGCAGATTTATTATTTTTTTAAAAAATGAGTACTAAATTTTAATTTGTTTTTTATATAAGTATTAAAAATATATCATTGTTAAAAAATAAAACAAAAATTGTTTATTTTGGTATAAATATTTCTTGACCAACATACTACCTCAACACCACATTAACTATAATAAAATAATTTATTTGTAAAAAAATCTATATATATACATATATATTATTACATTTTGAACTTCAAAATCTTTATATTGAAGCAGCTATTCATTTTGATAGGAAGGAATAATATTTGCTCACTATTCCCTTAACTATTTTTTATTTCAGTATATATAAAATTTAGTGAGGAAGTATTTGATGTTATAATTTACTGTTGTGTGTGTGTTGAAAAAATTTTTTTAAAAATTGTTTCATATGTATAAAATTTCTATAAATATATGTATAAAATCTCAATAACTTGACATGCTATCTTTGTATACCTTTTATGGGAGGATTTAATCAGATAACATTTCATTCTACTGAATTCCACACCACCACACATTCACAACAGGAAGCTGTGATTTTTAGAATTTCATTGTTCACTGAAATGTTATACTTCTTTGTGTATTCAGTTTCTTTTATTTTATTTAAACAAATATGTGAATGCAGTTTTATTGTAAAGTACCATTTTTCATTTAGTTTTTTTGTCTATTAAAATAAAGTTTCATTGATTATTTTTTTTTGGTATTTTTTTTTATGCTTTTGAAAAAAATCGTCAATATCATAACAGTGAATTTGCTCTGCTTGGTAAATTTATAAGGCATTATAGTTTGTTTTTCTAGCTAATTTTGGCTTTTCATACTCATTATTTATCGAAAAAAAAATAATTTTCAAAGAATCAATTGATTAATGTAAGTTTACTCAATGAATTGGTTTGAAAAATTTCGTATTTTTTAGGATATCTTATACTGATATTATGAAGGGGGGGAGGGAGTAGTTATAATTGTGTTAAAAGATAATTTGCGAATGTATTTTAAAATTTTAAACAAAAATAAAATGTCATTTTTAACTAGTTCGTTTTTTGAATTGCAATTACCTACTTATAGCATTCAGTCTTGTGGTTCGATTTTAGCGAGAATATTAGTGCTTTACAACAGGTCACTTTTTCAATCATTTGTTCTGTAATCTATCGAGTTTGCTAATTTTAATTCTTTTTGTTTCTAGTACCATCCATCCTACCAGCTGCACTACTGTTATCATCTTTTATACCATCGCTGGTAAATTTTGCAGGTAAGAACTTATTTTTTGTGATAAATTTGTGGTAACACTGGATGAGGTATTGATATTTTTTTTTGTGCCTGTAGTAAAAGGATTGCGGTAAAGGACTGTAGTAAAGGATAAATATTTGGAATGGAAAAAAAAAGTTATGCTGCTATAACTGTTGACATACATTAGATATACTAATGATAGCTACAAACGGGGGAAAACGTTTCATGCGATTATCATTAAATGTCGTGGTTATTAAATGTTTTTTTTTTTTTAAATTGTGAGCATTTTTTTGAAAAATCGTAAACAAAAGTTTTTGGTATTTTATTTAAAAAAGACTGAGTCAAAAGGAAAAAGCATGAACTTATTTAGTGTAGAATATCGTTTAATAACACCAAAAAAATGCATATGCATCGATTTAGAAATCGTTTTCATAAAAAACACATGAATTTCGATTTATTTTTTAAAAAATCGTATAAAATACAAATAATATTATTCTGTAAAAAAAATATTTATACTGTATCTTTGCGAAATAAATTTTCTTTCCAATTCTGTAAATATTTTTGGTCTGAGTTTCGTAGAAAAAAATTAGATCACTGTTGCAATAACGTCGGTCGAACCAAAATATTTTCACCCCCCCCCTCGCCTCCTTCCATTCCTCAATCGCGTCTCTGCATATTAGCGGAATAAACAACACACAGCGATAAAACAATTATGCGTGTCTTAAGATTTTGTAAATTATATCTTTTTAACTAATTGCAATATCAGAATATAAATGTTCAAAATGGCTTCCTCAAATTATTCCTGATCTTTTTGGTACCTTCCGTGAGTTTATGCGTGTTGCGGCTCGTGAGAAGATAGGCACATATATACATACGTTTGCTTACCTTCGAATTTTAATAGTGTGGATCCCCAACTTTTTTTAAGGAAAATTGGATTTAATAGAATTTTTCTTTTATACCAAATTTGATATGTGAATAAGTTGGTTTTCTATAACTGTGTTCATTTTTTAACATATTTAAAACATAATTTTTGATAAAGATTTGAAAATGTCTGAAGATTTTAGTGCGTCCATATGTCTTCTTTGTTTATTTCTTATATTTCTTGATATTTGTATGATAAATATTCTATAATTATTAACAGTTATGAATTTGATGAAAAGTTAAATATTTTTATATATGTTTACTTGATTTCTGTAGATAAATTGACCTGTTTAAATAACAAAGGAAATCAGATGAGAGAATATTTTGAAGTAGTTAATCATAATTAATTTTGATAAGCTTTTTTTACCTCTTGTTTAGTATTTTAAATTATGCATTCATGTATCATAATTAAATGCTGAATATCACTAAAAAGAAATTCTAATTGTAAAGTACCATTTTACATTTAGTTTTTTTGTCTATAAAATAAAGTTTCATTGATTATTTTTTTTAGTATTTTTTTTTATGCTTTTGAAAAATTCGTCAATATCATAACAGGGAATTTGCTCTGCTTGGTAAATTTATAAAAAATATAGTTTGTTTTTTAACTAATTTGGCCTTTCATACTCATTATTTATCGAAAAAAAAAAATAATTTTCAAAGAATCAATTGATCAATGTAAGTTTACTAAATGAATTGGTTTGAAAAATTTTGTAATTTTTAGGATATCTTATACTGATATTTTGAAGGGGGGGGGAGAGAAGTTATAATTGTGTTAAAAATATAATTTGCGAAGGTATTTTTAAGTTTTAAACAAAAATAAAACGTAATTTTAGCTAGTTCCTTTTTTGAATTGGCAATTACCTACTTATAGCATTTAGTCTTGTGGTTTGATTTTTTGCGAGAATATTTGTGCTAGAGAACCGGTCAATTTTCCAACTATTTAAGTGACTATCTTTCTTCTGTATTCTATCGAATTTGCTAATTTTAAATATTTTGTCCCTAGTACCCTCCAGCCTAATAGCTGTATTTCAATTATCTGTCTGTTGCTATCTCTAAAAATTTCTCAGGAAAGAAATTATTTTTTTTTTTGTGATAAATTTGTGGTAACATTGGAGGAGGTATTGATATATTTAAGTGATTGTAGTAACCTCTCTCTCTCTCCTTCTCGAACCCGAAAGTGAATATTTAAATACGTGACAAATTTACATAAACCACGTCTTTTTCAGGAGGAAGTTTTCAATCAAAAATATTTAAAGAAATTTATTCCAT
>BMAO01032547.1:0-27307 GCA_019973975.1 Trichonephila clavata | reverse complement strand
AAATCTGCTTTATCCAACAGATGGCGTTGTTTGCAACTCGGATGACGTCATAAAGATACTTTTGTTTTCTGAAACCTATCGTTACTATAGCAACGGGGTGTGGTTTAGAAATGATTGACAGATGTAGTCGGTATGAGAGCGCATGCGCTCTTTGAAGAACCAGATCGAAGAGAGGAAAAACGGGTCAGGGGGTGAGAAAGAATGGGAAAGAGTTTTCTACAAATAGTTTCAACGTTTGAATAAGGTTCTGTCACTGCCGACAAAATTGGGTGCGGAGACATTTTTTTTTTGAAAGCCGTGCTAGTGGATAGGTATCAAAATGTGCATTGCACTTCTAAGTATATATAGTTCTGGAATCTACTCAAAAATACATTTTTCTGCAGAAATGATGAGGCTAATCAGTCTAGATTTGTCGGAAAACATAGGATATATTTGCTTAATTTGGGTATAATTATTATGTGAGTTTTTCCCATTCATATGGAAAATAATTGAGTGTAATGCACTTGATATTTTGTCACATGAATTATTGTATTTCAGGGTAGGCCTTTGAGTACAACATTTTTGAGGTAATTGTAGAATTTTACTGTTTCCTAGTTTCGGATGACATTTATCCTTTTTGTGGAAATTGGTATTGTAGTTTAGAAATCATGTAATTAATTTCAACTTTTCTATAAAATCATCGTTATAAGGCTCCGGATTTTTAGGAAAAACGTTCAAATTGTCTCTTGACAAATACGTCTACATTGTCTTAGGTATCATAAACAATGCCCATAAGATAAGAAGGGAAACGAAATATGGGTGGGGGTTTTAATTTTTCGACGAAGAATTTGGTAGATCTTTATTTGAAATTTAGAAAAAGTATTTTTTTTCGAATTTTAGGGATATATTTGTTTTATTTATCTTTGTTACCTTTATTTATTTATCGATCTAATTCTCTTTGTTTGATAGAAATATGCGAAATTTTAATAAGTTTCTTTCTGCTCATATCTCTTAGATACAAATTGTATTTGAAATTGTCATAGAAGGATGCTTATTATGGAAATAAAGTTTCGATTTGAATCTTTAAAAAGAAAATGTCATTTTTCTTAGAAAATATTAACTAGAGCACTTTTTTGTCAGTCCTTTTTTAACAGCATTCCATTTCTTGTTTTACAAATTAATGCTATTTCCAATCAGGGGCATAGTTACCGCATATCAATGATACGGGGCCCCAAGCTTTGAGGGCGGGCACCCAAACGTGTAAGCAAAAAATCGCGGGGGTGGCCTCAAAGATGATACAGGGAGCAGCTCCGCCAGTGTTTTCAATACTCATGAAAATGTGACACAAATTTCACAGCCTTCAATTAAATTATTATATTCATTGAATTAATTTTCAAGCTAAGATTCCTTTTTTTATTTCCTACGTGCAACGTTTTCAGAATATTTATTGTATATAGTCTGCGTTTGTACTCTCATAATGTTATTTTTAGTGTGGCCGATTATAAGCGGAGATAAAATCGGTGCATTTTTGTGATCGGCTCTTTTATTTTGAATTTTTACTGCTTTGATCTTCTTTTCTAGTGACACGATTGCGATGCTTAAATTCCCCAGAGGAGCGGTGTGGAGAACAGTAGTGCGCTTTTGAAATCTGATGTTGCTATCAATTTTTTCATGAAATTATCTTAATAAGACTCATGATTTACAGAGGAAGTTCTTCAGTGAATTCACGAGCATGTTTATGATTGTTGTCTTGGATATCAAAAATAAAGTCCATCGGGCTAAGAAGAGGGAAGGGATTTTAAATTTTTTGAAGAAAAATTTAGTATATCTTCAGTTGGGACTTGAGGAAAAATATAATTTCCGAAGTTTTATTTTTGTAGAGAGAAGTAGTGGAGGGAGACGATATATATATATATATATATATATATATATATACGTGTATATGTGAATATATATATATATATACGTGTATATTATATATATATATATAGTATATATGAATATATATATGTAATAAAAATGGAAGAAACCAAAAAAGTCAATGGACTAAAAAGGATACCTATTATGATTTCTAAAGCTGTTACTGAATTAAGACCAGCAAATTTGGGTTATATATCTATCTATATATATAAAGGAGAAAAGCGACTGACTGACTGACTAATCACGATATCTCCGGAACTATTCAACCTACAGATATGAAAATTGGTTTTTAAACTATTAGACGTACAGTCTTGAAATTTGGTAAAAGATTCCTTTCGCAGAGTAGAGAACCGCTACAAAATGGATTTCGCGAAAATTAAACCACAAGTTTCATTTCGGGGATTAAGGGGGTAATGGATATAAGTATTTCCGTTTTTTAAACTATTATACCTACCTGCTTGAAAATTGGTGGGCATGTTCCTTTCATGGAACAGAGTTCCATTAAAACGAAAATAAACCCCAAGGAGGGTTGCGAGAGGTCACGGGGAATTATGGGGAAAAAATCCCGTTTTTGAATTGTTAGACCCACATACTTGAAATTGGTTAAGCATGTTTCTTTTGTTGAACAGGGATCTACTAAGAATGTATTTTAGGAAATCAACTCCTGGGGGAGCATGGGGTTACTGGGGTGTATTGACACAAAAAAATTTCCTTTTTTCGAAATACAAGGTCTATAATAGTGGAATTTGGTTTGCATTTTCCATTTGTTAAATTGAAATCCGCTAAGAACAGTTATATTGGAGAACGTTTCTCAACGGAATTACGGTAGGAATTGATAAAAAAAACTTCGTTTTTACTCTATTAGACTTAGACTTAAAATTTGTCTTGCATGCTTATGGAGTAGAGTTCCACCAAAAATTGGTTACGCGGAAATCCACTTGGTTATAGGGTACGAAGGTACAAACATCCTTCTACACTTCAATTTTTAAAATTTTTAGAAAATACAAATTAGAAATCCTGTTTTTTTTTATATCAAGAGTCGAGAGTTACAGGTATATATATATATATAAACAGTATATATTTATAAAACGTCATGAAATACCCAGCGAAGCGGGCGGGTTACGGTTAGTATATATATATGTGTGTGTGTGTTTTGTAGCAATTTTAAATTAGTTTTTTTTTCTCCTTGATCTTTATATCTATGGTTGGCATGGTACGCTCTTGAAAAAAAAACGGATTGCTTTAAATATGTTACTAGTTTGAGTAGTGATGTTAAGGCTACACAGTGCCCGTTTTAAAGACAGTAATATTGAAAGTAATTTGTGTTTTCTTTTTAGATTATATTATTAAATTTATTCTTCAAATAAAAAATTTTTACCGGTCTTAATTTTAAAATAACAAATTTTTCTTGTAAAATACTCAATTTTTAAAGTTTTTTAGTTATTTTCAGTGATTTCTGTTTCTTAAGATTATTGAGAACAAAAGTTAGTATGATTTGAACATTTCAAACTAATATTCCCTACTAAAAATTCCTTGTTGAATTTTAATAATTATTTTTACAGCTATGGAAAATATATCAAATTTTTAAAACTATTAAATTAAGATTTTAAGAAAAAATAACTAGTGCTCTCAGACCGAAATCCATACTAACTTTTAAAGAACATATATATATATATAAATTCTACAAAATTTTTTCAATATTATCTTGAACAGAAAAATCCTTGGGAGAAATATATCCTCAAAATTGAAAAGTCTGAGAAAAACACAGTTTCTAAAGGCATGAAACAAAAATTAATAATGCCTCTAAAGATCTAATTAAAAAAATGTTTTTATCCAAATTATGTACACAGTATCAAAACACTACTTTAATTAAATATGTTATATGTGGATATATATATATTTTTTATTTAAAATATGTTTTACATAAAATTGATAGCATTTGTTATATATATACGATGACAGAGATTACTCAGCCTAATCTTATCATGATGCTTTCAAAAAAGTTTTGAAACACTTATAAAATAATAATGATACAAACTGAAATTAGAAACCCCCAGGTTTGTACGTATAACATCAAATTTTTTCTCAGTTTTAAGTCAGTGCAATTTAAAAAGTTTGATTTTTATTACATGACTTGAAATTATTTTACTATAGTGTTATAATACATTTTGTAATATATCATAGATAAATTCAGTTATATTTGTGTATACGGAATACTTGAACTCAATAAAGTCTCATTGTAGTATCAGCTGAAAAAAAGGCTGATTTTAAGTCATATAATGTTCAGTAGTATTCCACCTCTTCCAAATATGTCTTTTAGTAGCACAAGAATGTTTTGAGCCCGGCAATTTCTCAATAGGAAAAAATTAATGAAAGCAAAAAAAGCTTCTAAGGTTTTTAACTATGTGTAAAAAACACAAATATTGCTCTTTAAAAATTAAAAACCTCGAAACATAACTGAACAGAAACGATTTTAGTAGTAAAAGTAAGAGTTAATAGCCATTTCACTGAACGAACCGATTATTCTCCCAAATATCTCTTTATATACAAAAAAAATTTCATGATGCTGTAAAAAATTTATTTCAAGGTTTTTTTTTAAGGTGAAGTTAACAAAAGAAACTACATCTTTTTTACAGAATGGAGCAAACTCACAATTTGGACAAATTTACATTTATGATAGGGAGGCTTTGCATGAATGTGCAAAAATAGTTAAACGTGACGATGTGTTACAAATTTTACAGCCAATTATGAAGTAAACACCGTATGAACTACATAATACAAGGAAATTACAGTATTACAATTTGAGCTGTGATAGAGTTGCATAATTTGTACAATGGGAGTTGGTCCGCGATTAGGCAGATAAGGAGGGGGCGGTACCTCCTTCCAGTTTTTAATTAAACTTTTAAGAATGGAAAAATGCTTTAAAATGATTGCTAAACTAATCACTCTCTCTAAACTGTCGAATATTGAGATTGTCAACTCTCAGAAAACTTCAAATATATTAAAAACTGATTGGTTATCAGACTCCCTTAACCTTTTGAATAGAATTTTTGCTATTCCTGGTGGGCGCAGTAGCTTAGTGGTTATGGTCACGAGTTCATGTCTGGAGTGTCATGGGCTCAAATCCTGTTGATACTAAAGACCCTCCGTGTAGATAAGGCCATTCCTCCCAATTATGTGGTAGTTAGGAAAGAGGGATGCCAGCTCAGGTGTCATTCTCGTTACTCGACCGAGGTTGAACATTACGAGGTTTGTGATCAATAGCCCTCTTGTTGCTTTATAGAGCGACACTAATCTCTTTCTTTTGCTAATCCTGCTCCAGGCACATAAATTACTTTAATAAACCCTGTAAAAATTTTCATTTATAGTTAATCTTTTATCTTCAAAATTTACATATCTAATATTGATTGAATTTTTTTCCTAATGGGAAATTTTAAGAGTGCAGTCCATTTGTACGTAGCTGCTTTTATTTCGGAAAGGACTTCCTTTCCAAATACAAAAATAACTTATTTTTGAGATCTGTGCATAATTCTCTGTTTTACGAATTTTTTATTCTGCTTATGTGATCCATTAGCACAGAGTAGTAATTACTTAACAATTCGATTAAAATTTTCCATTACATTAAAACTGTTTAAATGTAATTTTATAGCAAAAACATGAAGAAAAATTACATTTTCAAAACATTCTCTTTTCATTGAAAATACTTCTATGTAATATTTTTTCTGTGTATATATAGTTAGGATTTTTCTTTACAGAGCCTGAATTAAGATTTTTGAAACATTCACATTATTTTTAGAGTTACTATTGAAATAACAACCAGGCTTCTTCATAAAAATTTCGCTACTTTATTAATATAAGTCCACTTCTAAATTATACCTTCTAAAAAGTCCAGTTGAGGTAGGGATTCTTGGGAGCTTCCCAAATCGAATAACAAAAACTAAACTTTCGTAACATCAAGAATTATTTTGAAGATTGTCGAATTTTAGATATTTATAATAATAATGTTTACGATAAATTTTGCATCTCGCTATATTGACATCAATAGGAGTATTGTAAAGTTTTCATATGCAAGAGTATATTTTTTTAATTCTTGATTATTTTAGGGCTTCGGTGCATAGCATCCATTGACCACTCCCTGCAGAGCTTTCAGTCTGGTTGAAATGACAATTCTACAAATGTTTCACTCACTAAGAAAGTATACACCCCACAATAACCCCCTTTTTTCAGTCCCAAAATAGATTCCTATCGCCTCTCCCTGAAATAAACAGCTATCCTGTTCATGGGTTTCCCCCACTCTCCTTAACCTTATCTCAAGGTCACTTGACCGTTTCATCTTGGAAACAAATTGTCAGAACTTCCTTCTTTCATTCCAATGAAGAGGGTCCCCTCCCCAACAATGACGTGATCTCATGACGTAGTCTAGGGTTACTTTAATTCTCTTACCCCTCCCCCTTTCAAATAAAAAAAGCAGAATTAGTGTTTCTGAAGTGATTAAAATCATTATTCATGTAGCAAAATATTCTTTTTCATAAAATAAAGTATTCTTAATGTGTATTTAAGCAGTTTATGCTCAATTTTCTTCTAAAGTAATGTTTTAAAAGTTTTGTACGTAGATTGCATACACGTGGCGCCATCTGCAGTCATTACAATAAAGCTTGCCAAACATGGCGTCCGAGCATTTTGGAAGCAAAGATATATGTATTTTTCGTAATTTAAAAATTTTCTAGACCATTTCTGACATTTTTACATTTCAAGGTGGATTTATATGAGTAATTTACGTTCTCAACAAAAGTTTCATATCCAAATAATGTGATTTCATTAAGTTAAAGTACCCTGACCTTTTCAGTACATTTAGAGAAGTCCACCTTAATATAACTAATATAATCGTTTATATTTCAATACTTTTTCTAAACTGTCAAAGGAAGAATTATAATTGCTGGAATATTTTGGTTTTGTAATTTATATAATTTTTTACCAATTTTAACAATCTATTATAGGAAAAGGTTGAAAAATATTTTTACATTTTATTTAAGCTTGAACGTTAAAATGAATTTTTTTCTGTTTTCTATTACTTTTTAAATATTTAAACAAATAAGGATTAGAGCATTGGATAACAGGAAGAGCAAGGCTTATTTATTTTTATCTTTTGAAATCTGAAAATTAATGGAGCCCCCACACACTTCATAAAAGATCAGATAATTTTTAGAAACAATATAAATGCATTTAGATTTACCTTGTATTCTCTTACATTTTAAAACATATGCTAAATATTTTATGATCATGGAAATTAAATAAAATAGTAATGAATTTTTATATTATCGGGGAGGGGGGGGGAGCAAATTGTCAAAACTAATAAAATGCAAAGTTTTTTTTATAAGAATAAATTTGTAAAAAGTTATTTCTAACATACATATAGACTCAGTTACATTTTTAAGTCTGATTTACTTTTAAATTATTTTTAGGTAGAATTGTATGCTGGGGGGGGGGGGGGAGTAATTTAAATACAACAGTTTTTAGACAAATAGATTCAAAAAACAACTTTTTTAAAATTTAAATATGATTCAGATAGTGATAGGTCATTCCTATGTGCTTTTATTGCAATATTTTGTTTAACCTTGGATTCTTTTAATGTGCTTACTATATGTGAACATCTGTCTTTGGAAATGAATATATCATGAAGTTATATACAGGGCCATGGGTAGCCTAGTGATTAAACCATCAGACTCCAGACCAGAAGGCCTGGGTTCGATGCCCATGCCACCAAATACCCTCTGAGTACACATGGAGTACATGCTCCTTAAATCAGTTGTGTCAAATGGTGTTGCCATCTATCATGTTGTACCTAGCAAAATCGTACTGTCACCTTCATGGGGGCTCAAAGCTTAGGCTAGCGTGTAGATCTAGCCCGTTGCCATGATGAATTTCATGGACCTCAATCTGACTACGTCAGACAGGTGGTATAAGCAACAACAACAACAGTTATATACATCATTGACAAAGATGACATCATTGACATTTATGCTCTCTTAACGTTACAGATTGATAATTTTCTTCTTTAATATTGCAGAACTTTTTTCATGAACCATAATTAAAAATTATTCTTTCACATATCTGCATATACTGTGAAAATTCACTGTAGAAGCAAAATGAAACCAGTATTGTCTTCTTGTTTCGAAAACAGACTTGTCAATTTCAACAATTAGTTTTTTCCCTCTGATTTTTTAACTAGAACACAAGATTTCTTGCAAATAATTGTCTCAGTCAATTACTGCTATGTTTGACACTTTCCAACTCTTTACAACATTTAACACAGGTTAATTCATTATAACAATATATAAATCTATTAGCTGTGGTAAATGGTATATGAATATTTTTAAACCAATTAACATTTATAATTCCAATGTATTGATTGTAATTTTTAATCCTGCATTTTCAAAGCACCAGTTTCTTATGGTTCAATTTCTCAACACAAAAATTTCATCACTAGTACTTTAGAAGCAAAATATTATCCTGTTGAAGTAATTTGCTTTTTCTTCTATTGTTGACAAATCTTACAACCTTCAAAGTTTATATTAAGAAATTTATATAAAGGCACAGAAGGAAAAATTTAAATACAGAAACTAAAATCTTATGGTAATCGTGGTACCAGTTGTTAAAGATAAACTGGAAATCATTCATGCAGTTTTCTAGCAGCACTGCATTCATATTATCAGAAGTTGACATCCATTTTAATCTTGACAATATGTAAAAAATATTGATAGTGTAAAAGCACTAAAGAAATTTAATATTTATAAAATATAAAAATATTTGCTAAAATGTCATTTAATTTAAATAGAAAAGTTTTGTTTCTTTTAAAAGTAAAGCTTCCAATGAATTATTCTAATTTTATCAAGGTATCTTCTCCAACAGCTTAAATCTACTGTATTAATACAAATACTATAAAGACAGAGTAAATTTAACAGTTTTCAAAACATATAAGCTCATTAAAAATTAAATAGATTTCTCATTAACATGGATAACATATAACTCCATTACATTATTCCCTTTGTCTTATTATTATCACATACAATTTATGTATAGAAATAAATCTAAAAAATATTTAATCAAGTTTTATAGTTGAAATTCAAATCATACTTGGACAGTCGCTTTAGGAAGCCATGCAACAGCTATAAAAATCTTTTCTTTCAAATTAAAATCACCACCAAAAGAAGCAAACATGGCTGTGGCAATACGAAATGCTAAGGCGATCAAAAGGGCCAAAATTGTGTTCCCTAAACAAAAACAAATTATATATTACATATCTAATACAAGATCTCTACTTTTGAAACATATATTAATGCATTCATTTCCCCTGTATTCAATAGTGAAAACACAGTAAGTTTGAAACTATTTAACCTTTCAATCCTGTTGAAAAAATTTCATGTTTTATCTGTATGGGTCTAATTGACCCAATTTTTAAAAATTTAGGCCTTGAGAAGTAAATTCCATATAATGCATTTTATATACCATGGTTAGCAAATGAATGAGATTTTAAATAGTTATATTTCAAAACCATGGTACACATTACAATATGTGATACACAAAATCAAAGAAAAATTAATCAAGTTTTATTTTCAATTACAAGTGTTTGATATGTGACTATTTTGTTGCACAGAAAATGTCTAATCTGTAACGAAATTCATTCCACGCATATTGTAGAATCACATTGTCAATGGTTTCAAATGCTACAAAAAAAAATGTTCGTTTAGTTCTTACATTGTTTTTGGCATTGGTAATCAAATGTGGTGGTAAAAAAATTGGTAATTTTTTTTTAATTTCATGTATGAGTTATTGTAACATGTGCAACAGTTTCGAAGAACAGTTCAGGTCATTTGTGCTAATCCTATATAATTAGTAATTATTAATATACCAAATATATTATATAATTCATATTCCTTCTACAATTTCTCCCATTTTAATGCTCCATTGACCAATCTCATAAATTTATATAAGATTTTTATAAAATCGAAACAAATTAAATAATTCATCAGTTTTAACTACAATTTTTTTTATTTACATGTTGTAATTATAATATTGTCAATGTTTTTTACAGTAAACAAGACTAAAAGTATATACTAGTATAATGCACAACTGGTTTGATTTTTCCTATCTCACTTAGGGCCACATTCATTACACCATTCTCAATTAAATGTTTTTAAATGCACCGCTCCAACCTTTGCAACTATTTGCTTATTGCCCCTCTGATATGTTCTTTTTTCTCTTAACATTTCTATAATGCTCCGAAAGTTGATTTCTTTCCTTCAGAAAAAGATGTCTTTTGAAAAGCTAGTGTTTACTGCACAATAGATGAACATGCATAAAAATTCACAAAAACAATAATTGAAGCTAGATAAATCATATAAAATAAATACACCTGCCATCTTCTTCCTCTTTTGGCAACTGGTTTAAATTGTAGTTTGATTATAGAACAAAACTATGTATCTTCTATTGTGATGCAAATCGGACAGAAGAATCCCTTTTTTAGACACATATAAGACATTCTGGTTTCAAAATATCTGACTGATTGTCAGAAATTTCTGCATAGGATAAATGATCTGATTCATCAGTTTCATTCAATTCATTGTTGCTTGTCCCAACAAATTGATCACTGAATTCTTGCATAAATGCTTTCAGATCTTCATTAAAAAGATAAAACATATGATTCACTATACTATATTGCACTATAAAAATAATAAAACACATCCAGCATATAATACACTTTGAATATCATTCCCAGTCTAGAGTTAAATTTGTAAGTAATCAATATTTTTTTAATTATGTAATCAAGTTAACATCATTTTACCAGACCAATAGGAGAAGCACAACAGAAGATACTGCTTAATAACATAATTGCTTCAGCATTTCGGGGCATTAATGTGATCCATTGACCATTCATTAAAATGAAGTACATGAAAAATATTTAATTCCTTACATTCATAGAAACACATGTTAAAGCTATGAATTAATTGTTTTGAATTTCTATGATTGATATTTTTGAAAAATACAAAATGTTTGAACAGTTAGAATTCAAATCCACTCAAGATATCAAAATATAATAATTGATAAAAGATAGTAAAAATGTATGCAACATATCAATTTTAAAAATGGATCAAATTGATCCATACAAGGAAGAAAGGTTATATCAGAATTAATAATGAATGCAATGATGTTATGATGCAATTACATAATAAAGTTATACCTAAGTTTGACTGCAGATTTTGTACTGAAACTTCTGCACCAATAAGACTGAAGAGAAATGGTTGCAATATGATCCACATTTTACCAATGACTTTCTCTATATTTTCCTATAATAAATATATAGGGCATTCAAAAATTTAACTGGCAAATTTAAAGCAGTGATAGATAGCATCATGAGGATGAAAACTTACCATAGAAAACATAGGAATGCAAATCCCACAGAGAGGTTCAAAATTGGGGGAAATGCATTCAAACTTTGATAAAAAGTAGGAATGACTTAAGCACAATACCAACTACAAAAGATACATTTAACTAATTATTGCAAAAGTTGTTGGAAATGGCACCCTATGTCATTACACAGTTCAAAATGATGTAAATACGATTCCTGGATACATTGGAAGATGTCAGGTATGCTTTTGATGTCTGCCATAGGGACAACAATCCATGCGACAAGATCTGTTGGTCTGTCCACAAGTATTGCTTAAAATGAATACCCCCATATGGTAAAGTCACATGAATCAAGGACTGCACTGGAATAGAGATTTTCCACAACCAACGTGTGTGCATAATGTGTGTTAATAATGCCTTCTCCTCCAAAGCAGGCCTCATCAGTAAATAAAACAGTGGCAAGAAATTGAGGATTAGAATGTGCCATACATCCATCACATGCATTGTTCATGACAGGGATAGTCATCTTCAGTTAGAATTTGTGTCTTCTGGATGAGGGAACTGCTAGAGTACAGGAAAGCAGCAAACCACTACAGCACAGTTTCTTCCATTTGAGCACTGCATACATTGCACAGTCTCCCTGCATCACAGGCCCCCTTAGAGGAAGGCCCCTATCTCCCTTAGTAGTCAATCAATCCTCGCAAAGGTGTTATGATGTGGAATTATGGATATTGCTGTTGGTACATCTGCAATGCTAAGTGCCCCTTGCCATCTGCTCAATTTTACATTAAATGTTTTTTAGTGCATTCTTGGTACATGTAAGCCAGCCACTACGATACTAATTAAAATAAACAATTAAATGCTACACATGCTTACTACCTCAGAAGTATTAAGTTATATCATTCATTTCGGCAAAGTTATTTATTACTACAGTTAACTTTTACCAGTTAAGTTATACATATTTGAAATATCTCTCTTAATAGTGAAAAAACCATGGAGTCAGAGACAGACACTTTAAGATTCAGTGATCATCATCAACTTTTCCTCTCCTCTGAATTTAGAGCCAGCATAAAGTTTTTGCAACTTTCATCCTCTAAACATGGTTTATGATCTCATATTCTATGGTAAGTTTTCATCCTCTAGATGCCTTTCATCATCTCTTTGAATTTGTTGGTCAAATTCTGGAAACCATTATATAATATACGATTAAAAACAATACATACTTTTACATTAAGATACATTATTGTTTGTAATATAAGAATTAAGAAATTATTTTTAAAGCTTTTGAATTTTACAAGACAAGAAATTCAAAATATAATGATTAATGTCAAGATTTTCAACAAATACTTAAAAATTATGCTTTTAATATGACTTTTTTGTTAACAAAGGGAACTATTAAATAATCAGAAGATGAAGTTAAATGTAAATGCATAAGTATAACAATTGTTTGAAAATGAAACCATATTTAATTGATCAATTATTTCAAAATATATAGGAGTGTTATATCAATTACTTTTATCAAAATTAACCCCTTGTAGCTTTAATTCTTTGAATAAAATGTAAAGTTTGAAATGATTACTTATTTATAAATTATGTGCCTGAAATAATTATTTAAAAAAATTCATATCAACAAAATAGATAATTTTATTTATTATTATTTAATACAGCATTCAACACAGTAAAAATAAGTTTACACAAGTAGCACTCATGTTTGATTTACAAATTCAAAATAAGTTTACACGAGTCAGACTCGTGATTAATGCTTAAGGGGTTAATCTAATTCATATCACATAAATTGTTACAAAAAGTAAGATAAAAGTGCAATAGATTAGTATCTAATTTCTGACAATTAAGAAAATCATGTAAAACTGTATAACAAATTTCTTTAAAATCAAGCAAAAATTTTCTTTTGTCTGGTATAATATTAAAGCATTATTTTACTAAATATTTTATATTTATGTAATTGAAAATTAATTATGCAATTATATTCCAAAAAAGCAAATACTAATATTTTTTCCCCAAAAAAACCCCATTCAATATCACTATTAAACTTTTTATTTACATCTATGAAATAAAATTGTTTAATTTAAAAATGCTTTAAGAGGATTCTAAACACTTTCTGGGGAAAAAAATATAATTATTAAAATGTTATTTTGTCTTCACTTTCTCCCCTAATTTGGGGAGAACAAATCAAGAGAAAATTTGCTGAAATTTTGATTCTATACAACCTATGAACAATTATTTAATACTAAGAAATTTTCCAACATATTCCAAGAAATTCTTCAAGTAATTTATTTTCTTTAAACATGTTAAAAATGAATAAATAAATGCATACAATTAAATGAAAATATTTACAAGAT
Source organism: Trichonephila clavata (assembly GCA_019973975.1). Classification (NCBI taxonomy): domain Eukaryota; kingdom Metazoa; phylum Arthropoda; class Arachnida; order Araneae; family Nephilidae; genus Trichonephila; species Trichonephila clavata. The sequence goes on along the minus strand of BMAO01032547.1, from coordinate 13,643 downwards.
GCTCGGCATCTTTTTTCCAGCGTAGAGATGCGACAAAAGCCATCACCAGACATGCGATTGGACCCGCACCAGCAATTTCTAATCTTTTACTCAGAAACATCCCAGTAAATCCTCCAAGACAAAGTAATATGACATGGTAGAACAAAGAAGCTGACTGAAAATGAAAATATAATTTGCAATGAGGCTCAGATAAATTGAATAAAACTTTAAAATGTATCATATCTCCTATGATATAAATTTTCATTCAAATCTTTTTTGCAATTTTAAAAAAACGTGTCATTTTTCAGGAAATAAAATAAAATTCAATTTCATGTTATAAAAAAATAATATAAGAGTCTTGATATTTTGAAATATGATTCAGACATAAATAGAATTGTAAATTATAATAGTAATATAGCACACATTTCAAAAAAGATTTTATCAGAATAAAAACAGAACATTTAAATATTCCAGATAAACATTTTTCAGGCTCGTGAAATGATCAAAAATGTCAACTATATTTTGTTTTCAATTTTAAAAAATGTACTCAAAGATAACTTATAAATTAGCTACAACTTATATTTCTTAGCTTATTTCCACAAATTTACAGGAACAAGTTAATCAAATTTGAGTTAGCATGCAAAAATAATTATTTAAAGATTATTTAAACATCATTAAATTTAAATATTATTTCAGTAAAATTAAGTAGGAAAATATTAATAAAACAATTTAGAAACTTCAAATATAATGTCCTTCCATGCATTTTAATGCCACATTTTTTTATAACATTTTAAAACAGAAATTAAAAAAAGAAACGTTTTATAAAAATCAATTTATGAATAAAAATGTGATTAAAAAAAACTTAAAAAAACATAAAGATCACATTAGAAGTAGGTCTTTGCAGAACACAATATAATTTTATACCAACTGAAGAAATCTGTGAACCAGGTAGGATCCAAAATGCTATCCCAAATAAAATACCATAAACTAGTCCCCCTACAGGTTCCAAGATACCTTTTAGGAATGTTATCCATAAATTATCACCTGCAAAATTGAAGGGAAAAAATATTTTAAGTTAACAGAAAAACTATTTGAATCTATTATCAACAGAATACAAAAGACAGAATTAATTACCAATTAAAGTTCTACTAAATAGAAAATGAATTTTATGGTACTTACGCATTATCCCAACCTATTGGCAACATTATGAAACGAAGAACATAATTGCAAATTCATCATGTACTACACATAGGAAATCGTAGTTGCCAACTTGGCAAGTTATTAATAGAGTTGGCAATTGTTGCAATAATACATTACCAATTTTACTTAGTATCCATTCAAATTTTTAAATTAAGTAGAATTTAATCTATTCATTTTAAAATGAAAATACAAGCCACAAAAGTATAACAATTTTGAAATATCTTAACGTTAATATCTTTAATTTATAAAACAATTATACAATACAGCTATCATTGCCAAACATATGTATGAAATTTTGAATACATTAACCAGTTGAAAAATATTGCAAAACTAATTGATTGATTATTAGCATTATACTCAGAAAAAACATAAGGCTAAGAGTCACATAATTCTGAGCCATAGTCACGGCAAAGACAACACCTGAGCAGCCATCCCTTCTCTAAACTTACACATACAGCATTATGTAAATGATCAGAATAATATTTAATTCAGAAAAATGTGCTACACATCTAATTGATTTTGTTGTTTTTTAATCCTTTTTTTTACTGTATATTACTCATTATAATATAATTTAATAACAATTTTCTGTTAAAACTTTTTTTCTTAAAAATTTTATTATAATGCACGTAATATTAAAATTATACAAATCTACTTTAATTAGGATAACATATTTTCCGGAAAGAATTTATTTTACCTCCTGACAAGGACACACTAAGCATGATAGTAAAACCAGTGATGGCTAAAATATCATCCACAGAGGCAGCAGCAATCACTAATGTTGGTATACCTTTCTTGATACCAAAGGATCTATCTTGCAAACTTAGAAGACCAGGAACCACTACAGCAGGTGAAACAGCTGATATGACAAATCTGTTAGAGATGCAATTTACATTGGAAAAATAACTGCATTAAAAATTAGCTAATACCATCTTATATTAAAACTACAAACAGGGAAATTATTAAATATGTTGGTTATTTGGGAGGAAAATTAAGATGCATAAAATTTGTTTTTAGAGACCATTTACTTTGAAATGATTTATACAAATTTCCTATAAATTAAATTTTTAAAAATAATGAATCACAAACATTTTTTTTTTTTTTTTTGTATTATTAAAGGGTGGTTAAAAAAATTTTTTTGAGATAGACTGCAGACCACTCCTTATTTTTTAGACTCATCATTAGTATAATATTATAGAAACTTTAACTCAAATTCTAAGAGGTTGCTCAGAGACCCCTAAATTTAACATTGGCAGGTTAATTAGGTTAATTTAGGGCTGGACACACACACACAACTGTCGGGGGCAGCAAATTCTAAGGGCAGCATTTGGATTAAATTTTAAAAATGTTTTTTTTTTCTTGTTAAAAAAATTTGATATATTTTCTGAAATATTATTGGGTGAGAATTTGGTATTTCATTTATTGTATCTTATCTCCTTATATTGTAACTGTATGTTTAATGTCAGTTTTCTTTTATGTTGAAACTTAAGAGTTTGGGGGGAATTACGTGTTCAATCATGAAATTTCATAAGTTTACACATCTTTCACTCGTAACTTTCTTCCATCCTGAAGTGGGGGCACTACAGACATTTCTTTCACCCATAGAACATCCAGTGTCAGCTATCCAGGACAGAGGAAATAAGAGTTTTGTAGATAGAGAGTCACAGAGATGTTTAATATTAGTCTTGAGTGTAGTTACTATAAGGTAAAATAAGTGTTTGTGATCCCCACTGTCAGCCGACTCTTTTTAGAAGAAATTAGCATACTGAAATGAGCGATTCCTTCTCTTACATTTAACTCGTTCAAATTAATAGCAGGCAATTATGTCCTTAATTTTCAATTATTTTGTATTTGACTTAAAATAATATATATATATACATATTATGCTGCATTTTTGTTCACAAGAATTATTCAAGTTTTATAGGTGTGTATCTATGTGAACAAAGTATCTTTCTTAATTATAGTTTTTTGCTTTGGAGAGAGGGCCAGCATTTTCCATTTTTGTCTGGGATGGCAAAATTGCCAGAGCCAGCCCTGGCAGGTCTACTGGAAATGTAAGAAGTGATTTACAGTTCAGAAATGTTTTTAATTTTTCCCAGAAGTTTTTTGTTTAAAGTTACTGTATATGTAAATAACAATTTTATATGCAGCATTATTTCTGATAATTGAACCAAAAAAAAGATTTCTATTTCATTTATCATCTTGCTGCCAACTGAAAATTTTGAAGTGAAACATTTAACTTTATATTATAATGCACATGATTATGTCTAATGCTATACATAATTTACTGAAAGAGTGGAATATCACAGAATTGGTTCCAGCAATATGCTTTCACACAAGCATGAACAATGATCGTTTAAATGAAACCTGTGCAAAACTAGAAAGAAAACCTGACTTAACATGCTGGTATCACACAATGGAAAGTTTTGGTAAAAACACTTACTTTGTGTTTTGGCCCTCCCAGTTTTCCACACATTCCAATTTTTAAGAGATTTAAGTCCGTTTGGAATGGTGTGTGAGGATTAATTACAGAGCACTAGAACTAAATGGAGAAACAAAGGTATGGGCAAAACCAACTATTACATTTCTTAAACATTACATGGAAACAACTAAATCTTATATCAGAGATGATTACAAGAAACTAACTGAATTGGACCTGGTTGTGTTAGGATATCCACCAGTAAAAATACTTTGGCAAGCACAGAACTAATTCATCATGCTCAATTGTTGGCTAAATTACAGTATATTTTAAAGATAAATTTATTTTGAGAACAGTGAGGTGCTTTTATTCTAACACAAAAAAATATTTTAAGAATTGCGAAATTTTACATTATTTTATATCCAAAAGTATGAACCAAAATACATCTTACAATTAAAACACCTGAAACAGGTTTCTTGAAAGCTATTTATCAATTTACAATAATATTAAATTTTCTGCTAGAAAAGCGAAGCATCATGTGTGGAATTTATCTGATGACTCAGCAAGACTTTCTCCCTTTTCTGATAGTTTCAGTAGAATGAAAAAAAAAAGAATTGTAGAGCGGATGGCACCTATGCAAGTGTTTAGGATACTTAATGTGAGAGGTAACCTGTCATTTTCGAAGATGCTGTGCAACTGTCATACTTCACGACAAGAAAAACAACAGAACTTTATCCCATATTAATATAGGCAGCAATCTTGTAAGTCTTTCTTTTTACAAATGGAATGATAATTATGACCTTCATAAAGGAAAAGAACAATTTCAAAATTTACCAGTTGTGAATAATACAGCACAAGAGGCATTTAAGCTAGTTGAATATTTCAATAAAATCATAACAAATGATGAAGATGTATAGTAATTATTGTTGTAGAAGCAAATAGAAAATGCATTCCATCAGAAATTCTGAAAAAATCAGTTTTATACACTATTTTGTAATATCAAAGGGCAAATATACTTATTTGTATTTTTACTTCTACCTTTGATTTATTCTTTTGAAAGAGATTGTAAAATGAAAATAAAAAAAATTACATAAATTTTGCCAGGTTTTTATTTTTTTAAAACAATTTATAGAAAAGCTTTCATAGGATACACTAACCTATGAAGTTTGGCAGTGAGGAGGAAGGGAGAACACCTTCTTGCAATTAAAATGTAAAGTCAAAATTCTGCCAGAATGTTATTGTCCGTAAGTCTAAAAAATCTGAGAGATGACCCTGTATGTGTGTGTGTGTGTAAGCGAAATTTTTTTTCACATGCATTGTTGAGCCACCCTAATCACAAATTAACTAGAATTTTAGAAATAATTATTTTTCAGAACAATTCACATAAAATACGAATTACAATATATTATGGCAAATTTTGAAAATATAAAGAACCTATTACATAAAAAGACATTTTTATTTAAAAAATTACTTCATATAACAGTTTTTATTATGCTATATTTTAAGAAGCTAAAAAACTAATCTATTCACAAATTAACTAGAATTTCATAAGAAATTTTTTTCTTGAACAATTCCTATAAAATAGGAATTACAATTAATTATGGAAAATTTTGAAAAATATAAACTTATGTAAAGAAGCATTTTTATTCAATAACTAAATATAAAGTAATCTATGAAATATTATTTATTTGACAAAATAAAAAATAAAAGTATGGTAAAAGGAATATATTTTAATAGGATATGCTACCTAAATTTTTGAAAAAATTTATAAACAAAATAAGAAAAAAATTAGTCAAATGCAATCTCTTTATCAAAAGTGAAGGAAGATAACAATTCGCTTACCCAAGCATTATAGCCCATGTCCATGGTAAATTTAATAAAAAGTGAGATGAAATGGATATTACTGTTGTTTCAACAATACATGGAGAAAAAGCTAACTGAAAAACAATTCGTTTCAATGTCTTCAATTTTTCAGCATCCAATCCCAGGCCTGCTTTCAACAGAATAATAACAAATGCAGAGGCTCTGTAAAACAAGAATAACTCATGCACTTAACATGTGGGTAAAAAGTAACAAAGGGATACCTATCTGGTAACACTAAGAATATAAATATTATTTTCTCTTGAAATTAAAAAAATTTCATATAATTTTTTACAATAATTTTTTTTAATTCAAAGAAAATAAGCTGCTCTAATCTCTTAGAAGCCCAAAGATACATATTACTTTCTATAATTTTAATTGAAAAAAGAGAAATTATACTAACCAATTTTTCATTGTTGAAAAGTTTGCAACAGAAAATTTGCAAGTATAAGAATGCTTTTAATAAACAAATTAATTGTAATCACCATTTTCATTAAAAACATTATCGCAAACAGCTAATTATTAATCATAATTAGATGCTTTAAAATTAGTGAAATCATTCACATATCCATAATACCTCAATGTTGTAGCCCATCTAATGGAAATATTCTTATAAAAAGGGATGAAAGGAAGATTTCGGAAAAGAAATCCAGTAATCAACATACCTGTAACGAGTGAGAAAAATATTAAAAAAACTTAAGTCAATTCCTATTTGGGTCAACAAAGAAAAATTTTATTTTTGTTTATTAAATTTAATTAATGAATTAATATTTGAAAAAACTGTTTCCAAATCAAGTTATATCCAGTTCAAGTTTTAAAAAAATGCATTTGAACTTGAGTCGATGAACAAAAAAATAATTATTTGAAGCAAAGAAAAAATTCATTAGAAAAATCTACTGACGCCTTCTGTTGTAACCAGGTCTAACTTCATTAGAAATAACACAACATAAATTTAAAATTAAAAATAAAATTTAGTAAATGAATTAATATTTGAAAAACTGTATTAACATGAAGTGTCATCCCTTACAAGTTTTAAAAAATTTGAACTTGAATGGATGAATGAAAAGTATTTTATTAACAGTGTAATAAAACTGATTAAATATACCAATAATAAAAATATTTACCAATTAGAGGAGGCAACTTGATAAGACAGACCACTCTCCCAGCAGTATGAGCAATCACAGAGAGTAGGAGAAGAGCAAACAACTCACTTCCAGGCAAAGCATCCCTACCCAAGATACCATAAAGAGATGCACACAAGAAAAATAAAACTAGTGATTGTGTGAGAGCTAGCAAAATTTTTCTTTTGCTCGGTAATATGCGATTTAATTTGTTTCCAGATCTTTCTCCTGAAAAAATAATCAGTACAAACTATTAAACAAATAAAGATTGAGATATAAAAGCACACCCAGATAAAGACATTAAAAATGTGCACTCTAAAATTAATACAACTATTTACTTATTTTTAAGGACCATGATTCAGTAACTGCATTCCCAAGTTATCACAAACATAACTGATACGATCAATTTAGAGTTGTTTCTAAGCTAAAATCATTCGCCATTGACACCACCACACGGAAGTTTGTCAATCCAACAATAAATAAAATTTAAGGTTTCTTTAAAATAATCTTAACTCTGAGAACTAATTCATCACACAAAAACCAACATTTGGATGAAAACTAACAATATTACACCTCCAGTGGCAGTTTTTGCCCACTTCCATCTGCATGGTGTGACCATTTGGTCAAAAAAGCTGTTGCTGTAAAATGTCCTGTTATTGTTAAAAAAGATGATTGTGTCTGCTCCATTCAACAGCAACTTCTAGATTTTTATAATTGTAGCAAAATGGTAGAAAAATCTAGACAACAGTATAACAAAAAGAAAATGGCAGGAAAAGTGACAATACCTGAAAATAGCTCTCCCTATTTATTTCTGCAATCACTCTAGGTCATGATAGTTAAAAACAGTACCACCTACTTATAATAATAAAAACTGGTATGCCAAAATTTGGCATGCTTTCCTATGTTTGGTTCACAGCTTCCATAACCAATAAGTATCAGTTTCTTTAACCATGTAATTAAATTATATATTTAATGTGTTAGCTACATTTATTTACAAATGTAACAGAATTCACCATTCCAACTAAATACATGGAAAAGTATGTGGAATTAAAATTCACCCAGACTGGATATTATTCGGTATGCAAATAATGTTTGTGTGCAATGAGTTTAAAAATTTACTCCCAAATCTTTGGTACTTAACATATTTGCTTCATGCCAATATTTATCATTAAATATTAACTAAATACATTAATCACCAAAGTTTTTATGAAGTACAGAAACCTTATTTGATGTCCTCCCATATTATTGCCCAACATTCTTTGCTGCAAACAATAATTTATTAAAATTTACCAAAGGTTGTTAATGGCATGTGGCCAGAAATTTAAGTACAAAATCTTTTTAATACTATACAAGTATACAAAATATTTTGTATACTACTAAGTTATTAATAGATTTCATATTACTTAATTATAGCATAGAAATCTTTTATATAATCATCTTAAAATAATCTCAAAACGTTCAATAAAAGGACATATATGCAACAGAATTAATCATTTGTAGACAATTATTACTTGATTTAATTTTATTGAAGTAGATCATTACACAAAACAGTATTGGCAAAACTGTTTATTTTTTTTAATTAATTCTGTCAAAGAAAATACTTTCTGCAAATCTCAGTCATGACAACTAATGGACAACTAATTTCTTACTTTGATTGTATAAAAAGAATGGTACATAATTTGATGCTAAAGCCATTTCTTATTTTGATGATAAAGTGATAACTAGTAACTTTTCCAAAGTTCAATCAATATTTAAAAAAATCAAAAAAATTCCTCTACAGCTATGCTTTTTTTTTACAATCCTTGGTTATATTCCAATGCTTGTATTAAAGCTTTTTTTTTTTTTAAATTAATTCAAACTGCTTGCATAATGCAGCTTTATTTTACACCATAAAAATCTTTTCCACTTCTACAAATAAAAATATCACATTTTTTAAAACTATATTGGAGACATAGATAATAAAATAAATTATTCATAAACACAATTTATTTAAATTTCAAAAATAATTAAAACATAAAATTGCAATTGTTTAAAAGCATTTAAAAAACCTTTTTTTTAAAATATGAATGTATAAGTATTATGTATTAAAATTACTGATAGTGTCTTATTTTAATTCTACTGAAAGATTTAATAATGAAATTATGAAAATTATAATCATAAGCAAAAAGGAAGAACTACAGAAAATGATTAAAATAAATACCCGTAAATTTGTAAAACTAAGTGAAAAAATTGTTGAAATTTTACTTTAAACAGGAAATTAATATAAATATATTTTAAAAAATCTAATATATTTAATGCTTGATTTGTATCTAACTTTTACCTAAATGAATTAAGCAACCATAATAGAAGAAAATACCCAGAATAAACCATCTTCAGAAAATTAGCTTGGCAATAAGTTTAAGGCATAAAGACAATACTTTTTTAAAGGATGAAAATATGATGAAATATTACATAAAAGTCACTTAGATATGAAATATTTTGATTTTTGCTAAATTTAAAATTTCATTTCAAGGGGATAATAGTATTTATTGTTCAATATCCAGTATAACCCAGAGGTATAATGTACACCCTGCATTACAGGAGACCCTAATATTCTCCATTACGCCACTGGTATAACCAACAAGAATAAAAAAATAACAAAATTAATGTATGTTCATTTCACACCTAATAACTTTATTTTAATTTAATAAAAATTCAAAGAAAATTTTAATATGAGGCACAGCAGAAAATTCTTTTAAATAAAAACCAATATATTCTTGGATACCTAAATCTTTATGAATTTCATCAGGAACTTCATTATACATGGATTCCAATTCCATTATTAAAATTTGACATGTAATAATACAGCCTGTTGAACAAAAAATAAATAATTTTTATAACTCATTTTGCTAAAATAATAATCAAATAATGTTCAATATCAATTATTGTAATGCTAAAAAAATATTCAATAGCAATTACAGAATATAGACACCATTAATCTGATGCATATTGCCATAAGTGAAATTTTAATCAAGATTTGACCAAACCAGTATCTAAAGATATTGCACAATTTTCTATACAAATATCATAAAAGAACCATACAGTTTTTCAAAGTAATTAATGTTGCAACACAATCATTTATGAAAAAAATTTAAAACAGATTTCTTGCCCAACAACTGTAGTTTAAAGGCATCATTAAGAATTAAGAATTTTATTATAATGGCCTCTTACATAATTTTTGTCAATAAGATTTATCACACAAAAATAAAATCATAATTGTGCTAAAAAGGAAAATTTAATCAGCAAATATCAATAGCAAATTAGTACCACAAAAATGAACATGTGTGTGATTTTTGTCAAAAGCTATTTTATTTCTTACCACAGTTGTAAAGTATCAAGAATTGTATTTCAGTTTTGCTACCAATACAAATTGGATACATACATTTAATAAGCAAACAGTATTTTGTAAATCAGTATATAACTTTTATTTCACTTCCCAATTTGCATTTCTCAAAATATATAACAAACATTGTAAATTTTGCATGGAATAAGCATTGTATTAAAAATAATTTAAAACCATGAAAAATGCTATCTTTAATTTTCCTCCCTACATTTTGGCTAACTATACAAATAAAAAATTGTCATTTCAGCTACTACAAAAAAGTTTTTTTTAAAGATACTAATATATGAAAGCTAATCAATTCCAAATATATATACTAAAAATCCTTATACCAAAAAAAAAAAAAAAAATGAATTCTTTTAATTTAAAAGAAAATCCTGAAATGTTCAATTTAATTTGATAAATTCAAAGAAAAAAAAATCAAAATTTTTGTGCCCATAGATTACTTTTTTGCTAAACAAATATTCTAAAATTAACAGAAAAACACTTATTCGTAACCCTCTATATACTTACGAGATGCTACAAAACAAAGAAATCAAGGATTTGAAACTAATTAGTATCTCAATGAACAGATAAAGAAAAATTACAACTGAGCAATTTTTGTTTGAAAATTACAATAGGTTATTATCACGTTTAATTAATGCACGAAGGTTATGAGAGAGGAATTTGTTTAAATATTTCGAAATAGGATCTCGCGCCAAACAAAAACTAAACTAAAAGACAAATGTAAATAAACTTGGATTGAGTTGTTTTCAAAATCTTTAGAAAAATTATTTAATTTTGATTGATGTCAAAGGAAGAATGGGGTCGATTCATCACTAGAGGCGCTGCGATCGTGGCTATCATCACGTGATTAACAACGTGCTATCATGTAAACAAATAATAGCTAATGGTATGACTCTTGTGACTGCACGCTAACTTTCAAATTTGTAAACATTATTATTTTATATTCTTTAAATTCTTTTTAGTACTTTAAATATTTTTAATATATTTTCTACTATTTTAGTTTAAGAAAAGGGACTAAATATATGTAGTTTTAGTTTATAGTTTTAGATTTAAGTTTAGTTTATACTTCCATCCTTTGGCTTCGAATTTTTGTATACTTATAGGCTTAGTAATTATTTTTTATAAGTGCCCACCACATTATGATTTAAATAATTATACAGCGCTCTATTGAACAAATTGCTTCTGGAATTGGGAGAAATCTATTACTGTCACAAATTATGTTGTAAGCTAATTTTTCCGAGAAAAATGCGTGCAGCTGTTAATAGGGAGTGGCTCGCCAAAACAAAGAATTGTTTTGACTAGCGAGCCAGAATGATTAGTTAATATTTCCGCTGTAGTGCGTGAATATAGGAAGAGATACTGCTAATGAGTAGGATCAACGTAAAAATAAAATTTTTACATTCTAAAATGTGTCATGTTTCAGAGCAGATGGATACATTCATTCGTTTGGAAAGGTATTTATTAATAAATTTTTGATATTAATTGTATTCTTTTATATAGAAACTTCTTGTAATTATGAAAAAATAGCCTGTGAATTTCACTTGTTATTTTCTAAAATTTATATTAAGTTTCCTTTATGCTGTTCTTGAAAATCCATTTTAGTATTATTGTTTGGATATCAAAGTTTTTAATATTAATTATTGTTTTATTTTTTAAAATTGTATGGAAATATTCGTTTGGTTTACATCTATTGGATAATTTATATGCAATTCAATAACTCATAAGAAATAATTTATAATAAAGAATAATACAATAAAGTTAATCATTATTTCTAAAAATTATGTATTAACATGATTCATTTCTTTAACTTAATAGTATAAGAGTATTTTCTTTTTTAAACTTTGAAGACAGTTTAAAGAGAAATTTCTAAAAAAAATTTCAAACCTTTGTAAATGATAATTACTAAGTAAAGTCAGACAATCAAAGCTGGCTAATGTGTTATTTCATTACAGAATCATCAGATATTTCAAAAGATCTTACTATGTCTTTGGAATTTTTATAGAACAGTTGTTTAAAAAATTAGTATACAATAACACTGTTTCAATTTTATGTATCCATATTAATGCAAATAAAGATTGAAACTGACAAAAAAAATTCTCTTTTGGAATACATCTTAGAAAAAATACTCTTCACATGAGTACATAATGAAGTAATGTCTCCAATAATCTTTCAATAGAATATGAAAAATGCATTTTTTAAATTGCAATGAATTTCTTTGTTAAAAAAATAAAATTTTCACTTGTATTATAATCATGTAATATAAAATTAAATGTTGATAAATGATGCATGTTAAATAATTGTAATTACTAAAATAAACTAGCTAACCAAAAATTTTGTATGCTCCTATATGTAAAAATTTTCACGAAAATAATTTAGCATGTTTCAAACAATTTCTAAAATTTTTCCCATATTTTAATATAATTCATTTTTTCCCCAAGGAGACAATAATTTATAAAAAAAATTCAAACATTTGTAGGTGATAACTACTAAGACTAAAATTGCTAAATATTAGTATTTTATAACATTTTTAAAAACTTCACAATGTATGGTTATAAATCATACTATTTTAAGGCCTCACAATGCCCTAAACATTTAAAAAAACAATTTTTGACACTTTCTTGTGGCCCATACCATTGAGAAGCTTGCCACCAAATTATATTATTAAAGATTAAAATCATTATTAAACATCAACAAGTTACCAAAGTTTATCATGAATAAACGGAATTCCATTCTAATCAAAATAAGTTTCCACTACTTATAAGCAAGATAATTAACTAATTATAGCATTAGTTTACAAGGAAAATCCTAAATTTCAAGAAACTTTTCAGTTTCCCAAATTATTCTTGAGCAAAAGATTAAATTACTTCAAAGTTTTTCAAAGAAATGCTAAATCAGTACTCATACCATTCCAAAATTAGGAACTTATGTATTAAACTGCCAAATAATTTTGCCAAGCAAAAACACATCAAGAACTTTAAAAATTATGTTATTATTATTACTGTGTTCAAACATGAGCTGGAACAGCTCCAGTTATTGGCTGTATAATGCAACAACATCCCACGGAATCAAATGTCTATACATAAAGCCAGATTTGGTTTCATGATCCTAATTCTCATAAATATATAATTGATCCAAGTACTCTTCTTGGGTCATATTTGTAAGTAATTCAATGCGAAAAATTTATTCAGGACTTATAAGCAGGATAATGTCAATATTCATGAGTCTTTTAGACTTATATTTATGTAAAAATAAATCGATATAAAGCACAAATCTAATCAATAATGATAAATCTTCTACAAATTGTGCAAATACCTATAAATGCTTATTTGTAATACATAGTAAAAAAAATTGTACAAGTGTGTGATAGGTTTATACTACAGTCAAACTCTGAAAAACAAATGTTGTGCTAATAGGTACCATACAAATATATTACAATTATTCAATTATTTATTTATTTATTTTGTAAAAGAATTAGGGATTCAAAAATGACTTTTATTTTGATCATGTAAGAGTGCGAGCAGGACTTTATATTCCATAAATGGACATAAACATATTCTATTATACACAGATTTTAATTAAAAAATTTTAATTCCTTAATTTATTATATTTGGAAATCAATTCTCGATCAATCATATCTTTTACCTAAAATAGCACAGCGAGTAAGGACTTTCAAAATGTTGCA
>BMAO01032546.1:0-15261 GCA_019973975.1 Trichonephila clavata | reverse complement strand
CTGTTGTTTGTGTCTCTTTTATTTCGATGAATAGTAGACTGCGCTTAAAATGCAGCATAGATAAATAAGAGTAATTGGAGCATGTATCAATAAGTATCCGATTTCTTTATTGGTGAGGCCAGGTTCAGCCTAACCTGTGATTCTCGCTGTACTTTTATATAGAGAGAACCCCCAATATATGTATATATATATATATATATATATATACCTGCCTTCCAATGTCTGAGTAATCGGCCATTACGACAACGGAAGTTTGACGATCTGGGCAAGTATTACGTTGGATGGCTGCACACACTTCCATGTGACTGCTATGAGATATAGAGATGAGATTAAGAGTCGAATGCTTTTTTCTCAAGGGTGCAGTCGGCCCTAATTTTCTTTTAATTGATTACAACGTGAGGTCGCATTAAGCTCATCCGTTTGACAAATTTCTGGAAAAAAGAGTATATTTGATGGATGGATTGGTCAGTCAGATCTCCAGACCTAACCTATGTAGATCATGTTTGGGATGCTCTGGGGATGGCAATTGTAATTAGCAACTTCCTCTAAGAATCATCGAATGCCTAAAACTGGAGTTGCTGAATGTGGGATTAATTGCCATATAACTGGAACATGGAAAGTAAAAGAGGCCTGGTCGATAGATTAAAATTTCTCATTCATCATGTTGATGGTAGAGTCAGTGAATGCCGTTTTCCAGACGAACAGTTACTCCTTCGTGCACATCATGGCATACACAGGTGATATTCTTTAGGAGATGATCTCAATCGCGTCTCTCTGGAATCTTTAGTTATTATAAACAAGGGAGGAAAGCTGTGAACTATCTGAACATAAATGCAGATCACATGGTATCTGTTTTTTAATTGGACATGTAATTCCAATAGGACCATACCTCATATAAAAAAGGCTCAAGCAGTGTTAGAGTTGCTCGAGATAAATAATGTTGACCTCCACTAATGTCCTGGCCACCTAATCTGGTCTGTTTTAATCTGACCTTAATCTTAATATGATGGAGAACAATCGGGGTAATCATAGGCAGCTTAGCAGAAAGAATAGAAATCCTCATGTTAGATTACTTCGACATTACGCTACCACTGCTTAGATATTTCGAACAACCTGTCTCCAGCCAGCTACCAAGAGCTTTTGATATCCATGCCAAGGTAATTGCAGCTGTTTTACACGCCTAAGGTAGCGCAATGCTTTATTTTGTAGGTATTCATAATGTTTTGTCTCTTTTTGTATATATATAGTTATACTTAAGTGTAACAAACAAGACAGTAAAAATATTAATCACAGTGGTACAAACTGTTGACTTTAGAAACCAAGATTGCCGGTTAAACAAAGTTTTGTGACAAGTCAACCTTTATCTGTAATTTGCCTACAAAATGGGCATAGGGAAAGGAAGAACTATTGCAGAAATGTCTTTATTACTAAACAAAATACACAATACTATTAATGATAAAATTTAATGGACTTTTTACTACTATATATTTAAAATCAATGTAATAAAGGTAGAAGATGAAAAAACTTACTTCGTGATCACAGCATCAGGTTAATGCTTCTCGCCAAATACAAAGGCAGTATTAACAGTACCATATAAAAGTAAATTAGTAAATTATGATAAAATAATAATAAGTCTATAAATATATATATACATTGGAAAATCTTAAATATTGATATAAAATTTATTTAAAAATAAAAGGACTGCCTAAGCAAACACAATGATACTAAAATAAAATAAAGCATTATTAATTTTAGAAACATACAGCGCCATCTTTGAATAACAATATAATTAATTTTAATAATATTTAATAAAATAAATAAATAAAATATTAATACAACCACTTAATTCAAATTTACATATTTTCATTTCATTAAAAACTATTAAAAATGTAATTGGAAAGATAATTAGCAATTTTATTGAAATTGAAACTCGCCAATTTAGAATAAGAGATGAATGTAGTGTGTTTCAGGCTGAATTACTTTGCATAGCTCAAGCAGTCTCATGGATCTGTAAAAACGAAAACCTTTCATCGGATTTTTTTAATTTGCAGCGATTCTCTTTCATCTTTATATGCTTTAAATAACATTGATTCTCAAAATCAACTGAATGTTAAAACGCAATTGATCTAAATTTTCTTCGAAGCCCCAGAGGTGTAAAAGTTTCCTTTTCTTTTGTTCGAGGCCATACGGGAATCTCTATGGCAATGAACGTGCTGACTGGCTTGCAAAATAAGCTACAAAATTAATACTTTGATTCCTATGAGCATTCCGAAATCATATTATAAAAATATTTTTAAGGAAAAAATTATTTCTGAGTGGAATAAATTATATCAAATATCAAATAATGCGCTCTTCACCAAGGAATTTATTCCTTCTATTCAGAGACGTTTAAAGGCTAAACACTTTCAACCTAATTTTATACTTACCCAGTTTCTAACTGGGCATGGAAACTTTAAAGCTATTTGAAACGCTTTAATTTGTCGCCTACTGACCAGTGTTCTTGCTCCAGTGACTCAGTCCAGGATGTCAAGCATCTAATATTTGTTGTGCTAAATTCTCTTCCGAAAGACGTACTCTCATGAATTGCCTACAAAAGAACAATATAGCGTGGCCTCCTCCTTTCTCTGCCTTTGTTCAGAGCAAGTCTTCTTTTACATCGTTTTGTGCATATATTAATAGCATTTTTTCTCGTATTGTTTAGATTGTCAATTTAATTATTTTTATTTAAAAAAAAAATTGTGTTTTTTTTACTATTTAACTATTTTGTGTGTTTGCTAACAATTACTGTGTACGTATGTATCTCTGGTTTTTTTAAAGTGCGTATATATATATATATATATATATGTATATTATATATGTCTGTGTGTATATTCTTAAGTATTTGTGTGTATGCATGCTTTTACTCATTTGTATTTTGAAAGCCTTATTCTGATCACACATGTGCTTCCAAACCTTCACCATTGTATAATTTATTTACTGAATGTCTCCGTTTTTGCATGTGAACAATGTTGTATTTTGTACTGTGTTTATTGTATTTGCATCCCGTCTTGTTTCTTTTTACCTTTCGATTTCCCATTTGTGCTTGTATCGCTGTACTTAAAACTTCCTACCACTATTGATCGAGTATTGACTTACGTTTGTAAGCCTTGTGTTATACCTAGAGTCTCAAAAAAAAATTAGCAAGATAGCTATGTTCAATACAATGACAAATAGTTATTAAAATTTAAAATAAATTTATTTATCACTAACTAATATATCATTACGATAAATAACGTTTAGAAATAATTTTTCTATATATAGAAATTGAGAATATTACAATTCTAATATTATATATGTAATATTGCTCAGATTTTATTTAAAGAATCGTATGTATCTGTTAAGGAGTATTAGTAATTGTATGTGTGAGAAGGTGATGAGCAAGGAATAATTTGAAAATTAATTTTGGTGCTAAGTTTTATTCAATATCTTTTATGCATTATTAAAACCTCCTTAAAACAATTTTTAAGAGAAAAATGCATTGTTTGCCATTGCACACATACTTAATTTCCTTTGCATTCCTACATTTCTACGATGAAAAAAATACATAGCTTAAAAACAAAAGAATAAGTAACTTTCAATGAGCTTATTAGAAGAAATTGAAAGAAAGAACACAGGCATTAACATCATGGTGATTAAAAAATCTTTCTACAGCTCAAGTGAAAACAAAAAGAATAAATTAACAGAAACGGACGGCAAAGAAAAGAAGAAAGGGTGTCACACAGTTCTTTTTTGAAAGACGGACAAATTAAATGTAAAAGCATAAGAAAGGGTGAAACTAAAATAAAAGCAATTGGGATAAAAATAAACATGATTGTAAAGCTAATTTCAAATAAGGAATAAAATAATTATTTTACTGTACATATTTCTGCAAGAAATCTGATGAAGTGTTAATATATATTCTTTATATCTTTTAGTAATTGGTAAATAAAGAATAAATAAAATAAATACTATTTTCATCTCTTAAGAACAAAATGAGTAATGAAATACGATTGTATAACTGTTTTAGAATTAAATACCTGTAAAACTATGTATTTGATCATCATACGTTTTGGTGAAGTTTATTGTATTTAAATTTTTTACTTTATATATAATATATATATATAAACAATGACACCCATTTGTTAATTTGTATCATAGAAAATAATATAATTGTGGTTGCAATAGGTTTTACTCAAAATTTTAAAAGAAGGGACATGATTTCATAATTTGGAATAATTCAAAAAATGTGCTTGTTTGAGTTCAGAAAGATAATTGGAGTAAATAAAAAATATGTTTGGGAAAATTTTAATTCCCTAAAGATGTTCAATATATTCAATTAATAGCTGTATTCTGTGACAATTGTTTATATTTAATAATTTAAAAGTAACCCACAACAAAAGCCTTTTCTTCTGATTTTTTAAAATAAATTTTAAATTTAATAAACGTACCAAATATTTATCAGTCAAAAACTTAAAATGAAAACAGATCTAAATAATTATCTAGTTTCTTTGATAAAAATCTTTATGGATTAGTCTGTTACTTAAAACTTTCATTAACTTGAAGAAATAAATCTCTTCAACGAATAATTACTAACATTATTTACGTATCAATAATTAGTACCTTTCTTTATAATTTTCATCTGTTCATTTTAACTTTTCTACATCATTTATATTACTTGAAAATCGATTCAAATTGAATTATGCGACATACATACAAACAAAATTTTACCGCAGAAGCATAAACACAGTAAAATACTCTCTAATGGTCCAATATTCTCATTTTATTTCTCTAAATTCTTCATAAGGTATTTAAAGTCAATTTTGCAGAAATAACCATTTAAATTAGTTACATTCTGTTACTCTTGATCTTATCTTCTGTAATGATTTTCTAAATGTGTTGAGAATATTCTTACATTTAAAGCATAATAAATAAAATAATTTTATTTGTTACATTTTCATGACAAATGATTTGTTTCTTAGTTAAATTAATCCATCATTATAAGAATTAAATGCAAACAAAACTATCCTTTCCTAAAACTCTACATAATGTTTTATTTTAAATATTCTCTTGGCTGTTTTCTGTAATTCTATTACATGAAAAATTTTATACTTTCATTATAAACTTCTAATACGTCATAAATTGATACAAAATCACCGTAGGAAATAAAATATTACAAACTTTTATCATTCATATACATGAAAATCAATCGCTGTTTATATGACATCAATATTTGTAACAAATTATGATAAAAAAAAACTTCAACAGCCAAATTCTTGATATTTATGAAAATATTAAATGTTTTTTTTTTAATTAAACTAAAATTTCTTATTCGATATATCCATGTTTAAACAACATTTATTTATTTTAAAGCCACAAAATAACCTTTTCAATAGCGAAATTAATTGTAAGAAAATAACTTTAGGCAGCAGTTCATGGATATTAAAAAAATTAAGTATTGTTCCAAAAACATCGTTTTCAGTAGTGAAATTAATAGTAAGAAATAACTTCACACAGAATTACATGGATATTTTAAAAATAAGAGTATAATATTAATAATAGAAAAACTCTAAGTTAAAATAACCTTTCTTTAATATTATAATATTTAAATAATTAAAAGTAACCAAATATTTAAATTAAAAAAAAAACAAGTATTCCACTGTGGTCTACTTAAAAAAATTAAGCTAATGATATAACGTATTTTTCGATGTAATATTACTTGATTTAATACATGAACAATTCTTTTCAGGCACATTCATGTTTATTTGAATTGTTGTAACTAAAATTCGCGTTAAGGTTTAAATCAAATTGCCAAAAAAAAAAAAAAACAATATACAAATATATACTATATTTGTTAAAAATTAATTTTCTAAATAAAGAACTGAATTTTGTGTGTGCTTTGATTATATAATTAATATTTTCGATTTTACTGATAGGAAACTATAAAAACCTCAGCTTTAGATATTTTAAATGCATTTTCTAAAGAAAATATTTTCTTACAATATCTACTCAACTTGAAACTGGGCTTTTTGAATGATTTGCAAATTTTTCAGATAGAAACTTCGGAATTTATCCGCACTGAATTGCCAAACTGGGCTATTATCCTTATCGCTAATTTCAAAGACCAGAAAAGTCTGAGTACCAATTTGATGTGGTAATGAGGCGAGAAATGCCTTGATGTAGTTCATTGATTTTGGCATTAAAGTCTTTTTACCTCAATTATTGGTTGGAACGCTCTTCCCTCAAGTGAAAGCTTTTAGAAGTAGAAAAAAAGTTTAACATGAATGGCACGGCAACAATGAATAAAAATGAAAAAAGAATCACATCACGTTTCCCATAAAACTTATGACCAATATAAAGGGGGAAATATTAAGCACTTTTTATAACAATTAACAAAAGTATTTTTCTTTTAAAATATCAATTTGATTCAAACTATAGCAATATTATGTATATTTAAACTTCAGAATCATTTTTCAAATAAAAATTAGCTGAAATTGAAGAATAAGAACGAAATAAAGCTATTACATTAATATAAATTCAACAAAAGTTTACTTATATATTCAGAGCTACCATAAAGTTACAAGTCACTATTAAGTATTGAACTTAGTTTTTATTTAATTATAAACCTTTTCTAACGCGTAAATTGTTTCAAGATTAACAAAACCGTTTTATCTAAAAGAGGTAATGAAGGGGAATCAAAGCACGCATTTTCTTTCTATGCATGCATTTATATACACACACACACACACACACATATATATATATATATATATATATATATATAAAGGAGAAAAGCGACTCACCGACTGACTGACTGACTAATCACGATATCTCTGGAACTATTCAACCTACAGATTGAAATTTGGTACACATGTTCCTTTCATAGAGTAGACATCAGCTAAGAACGGATTTTCCAAAATTCGAAACTCAAGGGGCGTTACGGGGGTTAAGGGGCGTTATAAATAATTGTTTTCATGTTTAAACTACTCAATGTACAATATTGAAATTGGGTAAGCAGATTCCTTTCATACAGTAGAGATCCGCTACAAAATAAGTTTTGGTGAAAATCGACCCCCAAGTGGCGTTGCAGGGACTCAAGTGCCGTTATAGATAATTATCCCCATTTTTAAACTATTAGGCGTACAGTCTTGAAATTTGATAAGCAGATTCCCCTTTCGTAAAATAGAGAACCGCTACAAAATGGGTTTCGCGAATATCAACTATCAAGTTTAATTTCGGGAGATTAAGAGGCGTAATCGATAAATATTTCCATTTTTAAACTATTTGATCACCCTGCTTGAAAATTGGTAGGCATGTTCCTTTCCTGGAATAGAGTTCCTTTAACAAAGAGTAAAACAAAAATTGACCCCAAGGATGGTTACGAGGGGTCAAGAGGAGTTACAGAAAAAAATTCCTTTTTAATTGTTAGACCCAAATACTTGAAATTTGTTAAGCATGTATCTTTTGTTGAATAGGGATCCAGTAAGAATGTATTTTAAGCAAATCAAGTTCTGTAGGGCGTGCAGTGGGGTTACTGGGACGTATTGACAAAAAAATTCCTTTTTTCGAGCTACAAGGACTATAATAATGAAATTTGGTTTGCATTATTCTTTTGTTGAATTGAAATCCGCTAAGAGCGGTTATTTTGGAAAACGGCTCTCAACGGGATTACGGGATATTGATAGTAAAACTTTGTTTTTTTTGTTAGATTTAGACTTGAAATTTGGCTTGCATGTTCAATTTACGGAGTAGAGATCCACCGAAATTTGGTTTTGCGGGAATCCACTTGGTTTTTGAGTTACGAAAGAGCAAACATCATTCTATATTTCAATTTTAGAGATTTTTAGAAAATACAAATTAGATGAGTTCTGCCCTTTTTTTTTATCAACAGGCGACAGTTAAAGGTATAAGTATACTCTTCAATACAATCGAATTCTTAATATGCTAGGACTTAGATATAAATAACTTTTACATATATGTAAGCAGTAAAAATTTATAAAACATCATGAAATACCCAGCGAAGCGGCGGGTAACGGCTAGTATATATATATATATATATATATATATATATATATGTATATATATATATATGTGTGTGTGTGTATGTGTGTGTTTGTGTGTGTAGGGTTGAAGCACATAGTTTTTGGTGTATTTCAATGACAACACTGGTTTTTCTAAAACTAACGTTTAATGCTGGACATTTTTTACAGGACTACACCCTAATATACGAACACATAGATGAATAATCAATAGCGTTTAGACAAAGATTTCTTGCACTCACCAATGATACAACAGCTTAAATTCAAAGCTCTGTTCTCGCACAACAGTTCACAATAGTAATACTGTTCTTCACATTCAGAGTCAAACTTAGAGTTCAAGTGAAGTGTGGACTACGAGTCACTCCACATCGAGCGTTGCACAGCTAGTCCCTTCATGGCTAGTTCCCTATCATTTCATCTGTTTCAGCAACGTTAGATCTCTGGCATGCTCGTCGAGTCCTCGCTCGCTAGTCCTCGCTCGATAATCCTCACTCCCAATGTTGGATTAAACAATGTGGAGGCCCATAGGCAGTCAAATTCAAAGGCCCCTGTAGCCTGTTTTTGGAGCACTAACAGAAAAAAGAACGCGCTCTTGCAGGCACATTAAAAGCACGGATCCATTAGCAATTGCCTACGCTGTTTAATGTGTAATCCGGCACTGCTAATTTTCCTCTTGTTAATTCGCTGGTGGCTCATTTGCAATTGTCCTCTATAGAGTGGTCTACGTGGAAATTCCGATATATATATATATATACAGGGTGTCCAGCCTTAATGTGACCCAATAGCTAACTTATTTTAACAAATAGCAGCAAAGAATACAGGATTTGCCGTTCAAATTATAGAATTATGTAGAATGAAACGCCAATCATGAATCAGGGCCTTAATATATCAGAATGACCAAATTAACTTAAATAATTTTCAAAATGACAGCCTTTCGCAGAAAAGCAGTATCGAACCCGCGTCAGAACCTCCACCTGTAGCTTCTGTAACATAGTCGGTGTCACAGACCTGCATCCCATGCTGATTCGATTGGGTAAATCGGATTTACTCGTGGATTCACGTTCGTACACTTTGCTTTTTTGGAAGCCCTAGAGAAAAAAATACAGAAGACTTAGGAAACTTCATCTTCTAAAAAATTGGCTAATAGTCCAGATAAAATTCCCGTGTATGATTCTGATGTTAAAGGTCCATTGAAATACATTGGGCCAATTAAGGTGCTCTTCCATATTCCGCACCACACATTCACCGAACAACGCACTTAGTGGCGATTCGTCGTATTAGATGTAGGTTTTCTAGGGACCAATAATGCGTATTAATAGTGCCTTGCCTCGAGAACTGGCATTCATCCGACCACAAAACTTCATTAAAAAATCTTGATTTTCAACCAGTTTATTTAACACGAAATTGCAAAAATCAAAACGGCTCTCCTGGTCTCCGGGTATTAGTTCCTGCCCCAGGACTGAACGATAAGGATATGCACCGTACGTATATAATATGTTCCACACCGTCGATTTTGAGTAGGAACAAGCCTTGCTAATATCACTGACACTACTTTCAGGATGAGCCAGGGCATATCCTAGAACATCCTCAGCGGGTATCCGCAAGCTTGAAGGTGTGGCACGAGACAAAAGAATACGTCTATGACAACTCCTGGTTTTATACAAACTTTGAACAGCACGGGCAATTTTACAATAAGATGGATGTCTTCGACTGGGAAATTTAATTACATAAAGTCTTTCCGCCACTCTCTTACTTCGATTACTGCACATACAAGAGTACCATTTCGTAGTATTCTTCATTTGCATACATCTCATTCTCCCGCACTAGAATTCGTAATATTGCAATTGCTAGCGACTACACAACAGATTTTTAATAATCACCATGATCAGTACCGCAGCAAATAAGCCTATTTTTTAGAACTGCTATTGAAATGTTTTCTTCGTCCAAAATGTTTTATTTTGTCTATATTTTACACGTACAGAATAAACTATATGTCTTAAGTACTCAATTATTGTATTATTAAGGTAATCTGTGTACTTTTAAATTTAAAAACGATTTACGTAAGAGTGACGTACAAGAGCGAAAGTTTCCTGGCAGAGTTCCAATTGATTTCACTTTGGAGACGACCCCTAACTAGCTTCTTGAAAAAGGCAGGGAAAATTGAGGAAATATACGATTTTCAAAGTTCCATAACTCTGCCATTTTTTATCGTAATAAAATGAAACTTTTTGTGTTTACTTTGTTTTTGTGTACTGCATCTTTTCCTAAATATAAGTGATAGGACCTGGGGACCGTATAAAAATTTAATTTTTGTAATGTTTTTCTAAATAGGCTTTTTGGTTTGAAAAACATTCCTTACCTTTTTTAAACGTTTTTCAAATTGGAAGTAGATGTCTAAACCGAACGGTTCGGAAATTAGCTATTGGGTCACATTAAGGCTGGACATCCTGTATATATATATATATATATATTACCGTTAAAGTGTAAAATCCGTTAATTCATAAAATAACTATGTATTCCATAGAATAACGATTACTTCATCGTTAAAGTAAGAAATACGACAGTCAAAAGTTTTTTGAACTAGTACTAGCTGACTCAGGAAGGATTTTTCCGATTAAGAACTAGAGTTGGACGAATAAAACAATTGTACTCTGGATATCAGTTCAGTATATGAGAATTAATTTCTATTGAAGAAGTTCCAAATATTAACATACGCTTCGATCTGTTGCTACAGCTTAAAGTTGAGGTATTGAACAAGGATTTAAAAAGTACTCTTGTAAAAAAAAAGATGTGTAATAATAATAAGTGGGCTTGTTTCAAAAATAATAAGCAATCCTCCAAAGTGTCACCACATCAATCCTTGTTCTAATAAATAATGAAAATTAAAATAAAGGCATCTCATAAAATTTAAAATAATATTAGCTTACATTTTTGTTTAAACAAATTTACAGAATGACTTATGAAGCAATAGTTTTTCCTCCCATCAGTATTTTTGTTGATAATATTTAAATGTAATCTATTTTTGCAGCATCTTTTCTTTACCCTTTCTTTTAATAATGTTAGAAATATGAGCAATAATAAATTATATTATCTGCTTTCCTTTACTATCTATAAATTATTCATCCTCAAAAAGGTCAAATGTATTTTTCCACAGATTTCAGATATTTATGATCAATTAATTTATAAAATATCTTTGAAATTGTTAATTTTTCACTTTAACGGTCTATCCTTAGTTATTTCATAGAATACCTAGTTATTCTAAGAAAAAAACTGAATTATAGACATTAACGCAACATATCTTTATAATATTATAAACTCGAAAGTTTGTATGGATGTTTGTCACTCTTTCACGCAAAAACAACTGAAAGATTTGAATGAAATTGTACAATAATATAGCTTATACATCAGAATAAAACATAAAATATAATTTATAGTGATATTGCAACTAGTTAAGATAATATTAAATAAAAACCTTAAAACGCGTAATTGTTTTACACCTGTGTGTTGTTTATTCAGCTGAGCGTCATTTCCATTTCAACGGAGGGAATTTCCGGCTTTTCCCACGTTTTTAAAATAACAATCTAATTGTTTCTATCAAACTAAGACAAAAATAAATACTGAATCGGAAAGATAATTTATCTCGCCACGATACGTATAAACTTTTTACAAAATAATAATATTTGTATTTTTTACGAGTTTTTTCTAAATCGTCCCGTATGAATTTCTTTTTGAGTATATGAATTAATGTACTTTACTAAAAATTTCCATACTTTTCTCTTTCAGAATCAGTCAGTTAAAACATAAAATCGCAAAAACTTATTTTTTACGATGGCTCATAAAATATTCAAAATTTAATGAAACATTTAATAACTTTTTCATTTAGTAAGATAATCGCGCAAATCTTTGTTTGATGTGTAGACAAATACCATCCGTAATCTATACGAAGATTGAAAAAATTGCTTAAGAATTGCAGATTTAAAAAAAAAATGTGTTCTTAGTATAATACCGTTTTTGCGAGTATTCATTTATAAGTATTTTTATTATATTTTTTGTTCAAAAATTATCGTTGTTTGCAATCGATGTGCCAAATTTCAAAACCATCTTAAAAATTAAGCCAACAAAAGTAATGAAAACTATACAAAACATTTGCAAGATTTGGAGTGTTTTGTGCATGCACGAGAGAATTAGCAAAAGCTCTTAGAAATGGGAGAAGGAATAGCTTTGAGTGATGGAAGGTTACGAAATTTCTCTGTTTTATTCCTTCCATCACTTAAAATTTTGATATGAGCTGAAGTGGATTCCTTTAAAGTAATTTTGGAATTTTGCAATTTTGAATTGTTTCTTCTTTTTATACATAAAACTATTTTTTTAAATGTGCCTTTTCCTTTCAGGGGGCTGCAAAATTCTACGAAAAAAATTGCCAAAAATGTCAGTTATAATTAATTCATTCGTCATAATTACATTCTTTATTTAACTTCATTCTTTTTGATTACATTATTTAATTTTATTGTGTTTGATTACTTGCTTTATTTAATCACATTCATTATGCAATTACATTTAATGCCTGGCTAATTAGCAATCAATTAATTGGTTAAATATTTAGTATTAGCTGTGGCAAAATTTTACATTTCATTGCCTGTATTTCTAAAATTTTGTCTTTTCTATATGTGTGCTTCAGAACCATTGAGGAAAAGCCGTTGAAATTTGTTCCAAGATGAATGATTCTTGAAATTGCTTATTTTACTATTATTTTAATTAATTTTTCTAATATTATAAACGCGAAGTTTTTGTATGTATGGATGTCTGTTACTCTTTTACGCAAAAACAGCTGAATGGATTTTAATGAAACTTTACATTAATATAGCTTACACATCAGAATAATACACAGGCTATAATTTATAAGATATTGTGTGAAGTGTCCAAAATATAACACGATAAATGTCAAGTAAGTAGGAAATAATTCCGCCATCTACAAGCTATTCTGTCGTGCGCTGCAAAAACCGTTAAGTTACACGTATATAATCAGGTATACAAAAAAGCCCGCACATCATATATCTATATTTTATGTGTAAGACATATCATCAAAATAGTAAACCATAAATATAATAAAAATTGATAATTTATTTTTATGCACGTTATTTTTTCTATGTCTGTTTGGTAGTAATAAATTGATCCTGAATCAAAATAAATGCTTTTATTGCTTCTGGTATTTAAAATAGATAAGCTTTGTCTTTCACACTACATCATTCTGATCTATGGTACAAATTTCAAGTCCTAGCTCATAGGAATTGCAAAACTCCACCCGAGAGACATACAAGAAAGCGAGTTAATAAAATCATGGTAATATTAAGTGTCAATCGTATTATCACATTTTCAACGTATTGCTTAATTCGTATCATCATTTCTAAACGTATTGCTTTATAAAAATTAAAAATATATATTTAGCAGTTAGAACATATTTTTTTTCCACATGCACGAGTTTTTTTTTATTTCCATCTTCAGAAAAATGTGTATATTTTGGTATGAATTTGACGACACGTTCACCTTTCCCTTACTCACATGAAAAAACTTTTTTTTGTTTCTTTTACTTGTATTAACCACAAGTGTATTCGCTTTTAGGGTTACACCTTAATTTTTTAGTCGCTAAATTTGGAATTAGTCACCAAATCTAAAAATGATATAATATTAAAATTTTAACATAAACTAAATGCAATGAAAGTAATATTAACGTATTACATGTCTAGATATTAATTACACTATTTTAAGTGTTCGTTACACAAAATTTGTAACAATGTATAACTTTTGCTGAGCAGAAATCAGCTGCGGAAGGTGTTTTCAAAAATAGACTCACAAGAGTTACGGGGTGGTATAAATTAAATATAATCCTTTTTTTCAGCAATTAGATGTACAGATTTAAAATTTAACAAACTTTGCCTTTTTTTTTTTGCTCACCTGAGAAAAGCAAAACAGCATTTTTTTGGTTCACATGAGATATGCAAAAAGCTTTTTTTTTGTTTGTTTAATTTGCAATTCACGTAAAGTTAACTCATTAGAAACTTCTTTATCCTTCTATTTGTATTGATTTAATTTTTCAATTCACCGGTGCGAAGAACGGGTATATACCTGTTAGTATATATATATATATATATACATATATACAACAGACTCATTTTACAATTATCAGAATGAATAGTCTGAAGAGATGAATTTAAAAGCATAATAAATAAAATGAATTTTTAATGGTAAACTTCTAAAAACATGTTGTATCTTAAGTTTGGAATTCGAGTGTGAATATAACGACAGAATTCAAAAATTTCCCCTTCATATTTTGTATTTAGCAAAATATAAACGTAATGTAGTTTATGAAACCCAGTGTCTGAGTGATAGTGTATTGCGCTTCCACGCAACAGGTCGGAGTTCCAAACCCGGAGTGAGCAAAGTGACTCAGTGTTTCATCCTTTAAATAGGTTGGTAAAGAAGTACCAAGCTTGCTTGGAGACTAAACACAGGGTTTTCGAATCTTACCGTCCATCTGACAGCAGCATCTCCTCATGTTCCACATCTATGCCCTAAGTGATGAAAACTGAGATGGACACGGAAGGTCTTGGCCTTAGGGGCTGCCTCAGACCTGAGTTTGTAATTCAAACTCTTCCAAAAATCTGACTGGTATATCTACCCAAATTCATTAGAAAAAAAATCAGTTGATATGAAGAAATTTGAATATCATGTCATTCTTTGAAATCCATGCATTCTTCATCAAATATAGACTACTCTATTTTTAATATAGCTATTAATGCCCATGACTAAGCAAAAATTATATTTTACTAAAACATGCAAATGATGAAAATTATTATTAGGGTGCAATTTACTATGGTAAAAAAATTGTGTTTTCACTCATTCAAAATAGTATAAAAGAAGAATTTCAACTAGGAGATTTACATGATTAGTTTTTGAAATGTTATCTCATATTTTACTTAATTATTTTTAGTTTCAAATGAGATGTTCTTTTGTTTATACATAATTGAAGTACTTATTTAATAAAATACTTATTACTTTTATTTCAATGAAAATATGTTACAATTTATCACTTTATAAATGAAACAATTTAAACCCCAACAGGGAAAATGTAGGAACTTTCCTCTTGACCATCACATCTACATTAGCCAAGATAACATTTTACTTGATAAAAAGGAATTACATAACAAAA
>BMAO01032545.1:0-30851 GCA_019973975.1 Trichonephila clavata | reverse complement strand
AAGTAGTACCCTGGTTTGTTTTTTCATATCTGCAAAATTGAAATGCTTTAAAGTCGACACATTTATCAACATTCAGTACAATAAAAATTCTAATGACTTCAGCATAGAAAACTTATAACATATTATTGTTAATACACAGTTAGGAAATGAAACAAACAAAGTTATGAAGATATTTCTAAAAATTAAAAAGTATTCTGTATTGCTACTAAATGGATGGCAAAATTTAAGATTGAGATTTTATTTCAATAAAATTTAACGGAACAAAAATTTCTTATTAAGACAGTTCAGTTTCAAATTTTTGTCTATAGTGCTTGTAAAATTGTCGAAAATAATTTAAAGTAACAAAAACAAGTAATATTAAAAAAAAGGTCAATTCCTTCTTAGGTAAGAAAATTTTTGTTTTAGTTACTTTTTATCAAAATAGTTGCAATTAATATAAAATATGTGTATACATATTACAGAAGCAAAACATTAAGTGACAATTAATTTTTATTAATTATCATTAAAATTTTGCATTGCTATCCAAAACAATTGTGTATATGAAATTTCAGTTCAACTTCATGTTTTAAGACATGAGAAAAAACCTTTGCAATTTCGGACAAAAGTCGCCAAAATGGTCGCTATGTCGCCAAAAATTATGCCAACACGGATGGATTTATAATTATTTGAATAATTAGTTTTAATCAATTAATTTTTAGTAATTAAAATTAAATTTCTGTATTGTCATGCAAAATAATCATGTTTTTAAATTTCAGCTCAATCGAGCGCTTTAAAAATGTATTTTACAAACGATTGAAAATTTGAATAAATATGGAGAGAGTGTAAACTAACAGTAGGAATTGAAAAAAAAGGTAATCAACTACATACTTAACAAATTCAGAGCATTCATAATAGATCACAGAAGTGATACCCTGATCTGTGGTATGTTTGCAAAATTAAAAATCTTCGAATTCGAAATGCTCAGAACATATTTCAGACTCTTTTTAAAACTTTAAATATCGTCAGCGTATTTGATAAAAACAAAAAAATATTGAAATTGAAATAATTAAAAAGTACTCACATTTCAGTCGAAATTTCTTTTGGAACATCTTTTAATTTATGTGATACTGAAGATTTATTTCTTCTCTTGAAAATTCTTTGGGTGGATGGTGGTTTGGAAAATAACTATCTATTCTTTAGTGGAAACCGAAAAAAGCTTTCTTACCTGCAGGTAAATTTTTCTTTTGCGTTGTAGCAATTTAATATTAATTAAATTTATAGCAATTTAACACGCTACAGTATTTTATTTCTTATATCATAGTAGGATGCAAATCCGAAAATTCCGCCAAAATACTCAGTCGAATCAAACACGTGGCTATTTGTTTTGTATATCATCACGTGATTATGACGTCAGGTGTATCGAGTCCATTAGTAACTATTTATATATTATTAATATGAATAATAAAGTTATAATTTTTGTATTCAAAAAGTATGATTTAATAATAATTATTTTGTAAAAAATAATCATATAATATAATTTAATAGTAATTATAAAAAAAGTGTAACAACATCGTATTGTAATGGGGTCAATTCATCACTAGAGAGCGCTGCGATTGTGGCTATTATCACGTGATTAATAATATGCGATCATGTAAACAAATAACAGCTAATTGTATGACACTTGTGGTTGCGCGCTAACTTTCGAATTTGCAAACATTATTATTTTATATTCTTTTAAATTCTTTTTATTACTTTAAATAGTTTTAACATATTTTCTACTGTTTTAGTTTTTGTATGTGACCAAATATATATATAGTTTTAGTTTATAGTATTAGATTTAAGTGTTTAGTTTATACTTCTTCCTTTGGCTTCGAATTTTGTATACTTTTTAGGTTTAGTAATTATTTTTCATTAGTGCTAGCCACATTGTGATTAAAAAATTATGCAACGCTCTTTTGAACAAATTGCTTCTGGAAATAGGAGAAATCTACTAATATCACAAATCAGTGTAAGCGAATTTTTTCGAGAAAAATTCGTGCAGACTGTAAATAGGGAGTGGCTCTCCGAAACAAAAAAATGTTTTGACTACTGAAAAGTCAACAAGAGCGATTAGTTAATACTTCGGCTGTTGAATAGGACGAAAGACTGCTAATCAACTTATTATGATTGATAATAAATTCCTCGTAAATGTATAACCGTTACCTGAATATATTGCTTATTTGCATTTCTAGACACTGTTAGTTGTGTCTGAGTGCTGTGAAGATCTCCTGGGACTTAAGTGAATTCTAGTGTTGTGGCATTTCTAAGGATTGTTTTTAAACGATAAGTTTTCATTGTTCCTCATAGGTATTTATTTCTTACCCAATTTGTGACATTGATTATATATATATATTTTTTTTTACATAGAAAATTCTTGTAATTACGAAAAAGCTTGGAATTTAACTGTTATTTTCTAATATTCATATAAAGTTTCCTTTTTGCTGTTCTTGAAAATCCATTTTAGTATTATTGTTTGGATATCAAAGTTTTTTAATGTCAATCATTCTTTTATTTTTTTAAAATTGTAAGGAAATATTTGTTTGCTTTACATCTATTAGACAATTTATATGCAATTCAATAACTCATAAGAAATAATTTGTAGTAAAGAATAATCCAATAAAATTTAATAATTATTTCTAAAAATTATGCATTAACATGATTCCGTTCTTTAACTTAATAGTGTAAGAATATTTTCATTTTTAAAAATTGAAGACAGTCTAAAGAGAAATTTTTTGGATCCAAATAAAGTTGAAACTGAACCAAAAAAAAAATACTCTTCTGGAATACATCTTAGAAAAAAATACTCTTCATGAAGCAATGTCACTGATAGTCTTTATATAGAATATAAAAAATGCCTTTTTTAAATTGCAATGAATTTCTTAGTTAAAAAAAATAAAATTTCCACCTGCTTCACTTGTATTATAATCATGTAATATTAAAATTAAATGTTGATAAATGATTCATGTTAAATAATTGTAATTACTAAAATAAACTAGCTAACAAAAATTTTGTATGCTCCTATATGTAAAAATTTTCATGAAAATAATTTAGCATGTTTCAAACAATTTCTAAAATTAATCCCATATTTTAGTATGATTCATTTTTTTCCCAAGGAGACAATGATTTATAAAACAAATCAAACATTTGTAGGTGATAATTACTAAGACTAAAAGTGCTAAATGTTAGTATTTTATAACATACTAGCTTTCATGGCCCGGCGTTGCACGGGTTTATACCGAGGGTATAACTTAATCCCCCCATGTTAATTTGCTCCTTTCTTTCTGACGCCAACACTTTTGTATGGTTTTGATGCGTACGATGTGAGTGCATGACCCGTGAGTGCGTGTCATGGCTTTGTCGCTTAACATTTTCCCTTTTCACAAATTCAACACTTCCAATATTATTTTTCGAAATTACTTAGATTTTTTTTATTTCTTTCCTCTCCGCTTAGCCGGCGTTGCACGGGCTTTTACCGAGTGAATAACTTCATACCCATGGAAATTTCGTGTTTCCCTCAGGCCGATAGCACTTATGTGCGCGATGTGAGTGATTTCTTTAACTATGTCATTAAAACTCCCTATTTCGAAATTTGTTCTTGCGTTGGTGTGGTGTTCTAATTATTAGAGATGGGTGAAAGCTCAAGTGTCGTCCTCGTCACTTGACCATGGTTGAAAATTTCGAGGTCCATCACCAATAACCCTCGAATAGGCGAACAGTGCGAATTTAAAAATCACTCACTCAGTTTTCAGTTCTTTCGTTGCCATTTTTTAGTCCCCGGAAACGAAAATGTAGCCTTTTTAAAGATAGTTGTATGTTGAAAAAAGACAGAAAAGTAGAAATTTTTCAAATTTCAAAATTTCACTACTACTTTAATTCTTGAAGTAAAATTGTGAGGATTTTTTGAAATATTCGACACACGGGAAAAATGTTTCATGCAATTATCTTTATAAAAGAAGACATTATTAAATGATTGTTTTAAGTATTTTGAGTGTTTTATTAAAATTTGTTTCGAATGCATAACATACTGCCATGGAAATTCACCTTCCTTTATCAAAGTTTCTGGTATGTGTGTGATTCCTTTATATTAACGTCACTACAAAATTCCCTTTTTTGAAAAAAAAAATATATCTTCCAGATCTTACTAATGTCAAACAGGTTTCAGTTCTCTTTCTACAGCACGGTGTTACAGTGGCTTTTTTGAGTGTAGAAAACTATTTCCCCCCTGACTCTCCCCTCAGATATAAGATTTATCTTCAAGTTTCTATTCATGACATATCAAAAACAATATTGCTTTAGTAAAAAAATAATAAATTTAAACAATAAAAAGAAAACTATTTTGATGCTTGAGTAAAAGAAAAGTCATTATTTTTTAATAATAGATAATTTTTAGGAATCTAAAATAATAAAATGATTTTCAGGTTTTCATTAATCAATCAATCGCTACTTACAGTTAGCTTAAAAATGTCTCTAGAACGTATTTTTATCCAAAATAATAGGCGATATACTTTTTATTAACAAATAATTAATTTAATAAGGAAATAATAGAAACATTCCTTTGATTTAAAAAAAAATATATTAATTTAATTCCATTATCTATAAAAAATAATAAAAAAATTCTACACATAGCTCTTGAAACGTTTGGATGTTTGATTAAACATATGTAAGTGCTAAGAAAACACTTTGTGGGAAATCCTAGTTATAAGTACACATTCACTGAAAAAAATATTCAAAAAGAAAATAATACTATCTGATAAAAACATTTAATTTTTTTATTTTAATTATAGTTTTTCATTCGACACTGTGTTAGTTAAATTATTTAAGCACGTATCTTAAGAAAAAAAGTTTTTTATACAAAACTAACCTATTAATTATTTTATAATAAAATTGATTTAAAATGTTCATAAGCCTTTATTAACATATTCACAGTATAAAATTCAAAAAGAAAATAATACATGTGATAAAAATATATTTCAGAATATTTCCTTTTTTTATGATATATTTTTTTTATATTCTACTGTTCTTCAATAAAGCAATCTTTAATAATAAAAAAACTATCTGTTGTGTCCCGCGCCAAATGATTTAAGGGAATTCCCCTTTTTACTACGTCAGCAAAAGTGAAAACAACCGTAATCTTTCACGTCTTCCAAACAGAAAGCAAACGCAAAGTGACCTTGACGCAAATAAAGGTTTTTATTATGGAATTATATGCCAAAAAAAGAAATATACATTAGGCATTATTTGAAAGTAAACTACAAATTTTATGAAAGAGAACAAAAATTTCGATACTGATAA
This sequence comes from Trichonephila clavata, assembly GCA_019973975.1. NCBI lineage: Eukaryota > Metazoa > Arthropoda > Arachnida > Araneae > Nephilidae > Trichonephila > Trichonephila clavata. Next base: position 25,541 of record BMAO01032545.1, on the reverse strand, counting down.
ATATTTTAAAAATGAATCTCAAAAATGCATTGAATGCATTTTATCATCTTAATCTGACATATATAGTTATTTAATTTTGAAAATTATATAAAGAAAAATTGACGAAAAAATAACTTTTTCACTCGCATTTTTTTTTTACTCGCCAAAGTTACTGATTTCCCCTGTTTAAAGCAGAAATTTTTTAGTGTAACCCTTGAGTTAGATGCGGTCGACGGCGAAACATTTCAAAAGTCTTTGGCGCAAAGCTAATTTTCGACGCCAATGTTTGGCTAAATATAAAATCGCATATTATTAATTATTTTAAAAATCATTACCTTCATTTTTAGGGCATAATTTTTAAGTTAATGCTCTCAAACTTCACAAACTATTTGCAAAAATAACGTACTTTGAAATAAAAAATGTACAAAAACTATTGTTTAAGTTATTTCTCAGAAAAACAGCAGTTTACGAAAATCACAAAATGTTTTTTAAAATCCGTAATTTTGAAGTAATTTTTTCAATATTCGTATATGTTACGGATAATATTGCTTTACACACGGAAAAAAGGTTTTGTGAGATTACCTTCATAAATGACGAAATTATTCAATGTGAAGTAAAAATTGGGACTACTTTTTAAAAATTCTTTAAAAAAAAGGTTTTGGGAATTTTATTTTTTAAATAAATGTATCTAAAAGAGAAAGGCTTGAAGTTAATTAGTGTAGAATATCGATTTAATAACACGAAAAGTAATTCATACCCAAAGATTTAGAAATAATTTTCATAAAAACGCATCAGTATTAATACTATTTTAAAAAATTCGAAAAAAATAGAAAATATCGTTATTTTACAAAAACAATTATACCGTTTCGTGGTGAAATAAATGATCTTACCGATTCTGTAATTATTTTTTGTCTTATTTCAACACCGAAAATTGGATGACAATTTTAAGATGGTCGAAAACGTCGGATCACCGCTCGGCCGAAACGGAACGGAAGTTCCGCCAAGTAAACAACCGGTATGAGTTAAAACAATTAGGCGTTTTAAGGTGTTTAATTAATATCTTTTCAACTAATTACAATATCGGAATATAAATGGGCAATACGGCTTCCCCGGAAAATTCCCGATCTTTTGGTACCTTCCGCGACTTTCTGCGTGGTGCGGTCCGTGAGAAGATAGTCGCACATAGATAGATACGTTTGTTTACCTTCAAATTTTAATAGTGTAAGATCTTTAAAGGCTTCACAATGTATTGGTACAAATCATACTATTTTAAGGCCTCACAATGTCCTAAACATTTCAAAAACAATTTTTTGACATTTTCTTGTGGAGACATTTTCTTATCATCGAGAAACTTGCTACCACATTTCATATCTGCAGGGCCGATCCTAGCAGGTGTGCAGAGCGTGCACCGCACGCGGGCGGCCGTAGGCCGTATTTGGTTCTATCAATCAATCAAAATTTTTACGAATCTTTCAAAATCAAACTTATAATAAATTGAATAAATATGCTGAATTTTGAATAGTTATATTAAGAAATCAAGTCCCGATTTCCCGATAGCACTTCATAGATTAAGAAAAACAGAATGTTAGTGCACAGTGTGTTAGTCGATTGTCAATAAATGTCTACTCTTAACAAACATCCTTCATCTGATAACAAAATTCGGGGTGCAGCCAACAATACCGTATTAAAAAAGTTTTTTTTTTTTGCTTAATTGCGGCACTAACAGCGCACTGTGAATCGAAACTTAACAAATATATCTCAAAAAGGATTTCTGCGAAAGTTTCTTTACGAAAATATCTAATACGGTTAATCTAATAATGTTTAAGTTCAATATGCATTTGAGGAAATTAAATGTTTTCATTTAATAATAACGTTACAATATAGAAAAACAAAGTAGAGGAAATAAGTGATTTTTGCTTATGGCTTTACAACCTTTATATACAATGTCCGTAGAGGCGGCTCTAGGCCGGACAAACCGGACCCATGTCCGGGGCGGCATTTGGACCGAATTATATATATATATATATCTATCTGTGTGTGTGTATTGTAACAAAAAATTTTGATGAAATTATTTTCTAAACTACTTTTATTTACACTTTGGAAACGTGGAACATAATTATTTTGTTTTTGACTGAATTGAAAAGCTAGTAAATTAGATAGTTCCATTGCTAGTAAAATTTGTAAGGATTATATGTCTTAAACAAGATATCAATCATTGGCATGGCCAAGTAATTTAAGCGCGTTTTTCACATGTTGTATTTTACAATAATGCAATTAATGAATGATTAATAATGATTTAATAATGATTACTTTTCTTATTTTATATAATAATTATTGATATTATTTAAAAACAGCTTGTTTTTAAATTTTTTGAAATTTTGATGTATTTTTGGGAATGAAAAAACCTAATTAATACATTAAACGTGACAAATGTGCACAAAACAAAATATTTCTCTTAGAGCAGCGTTCGGCAAACTGCTGTTCTTCAAGATTCTGCTTTTTTTCGATTAAACATTATATCAGCTAAAAAGAGAGTTATTTTTTACCTTTCAAATTTATAAATATATCTCTTGGAAAAACAACTCGTATTTATATGCACAGTTAAACCTTTAACTGGGTTACTGACAGAAATCATAGTTAAATATGTATCTGATTTATCTTTTTTGCAATTTCCAGTTATATATTTGTGTTTAGTATTGGGATTCTGGTATTTTTTAAAATTTATATTTCTTATTTTCTACTGTGTACGTTAAATGTCAGTTTTCTTTTATGTTGAACCTTGAAGGTTCGAGGCCACAGTATATGTAAAATCATGAAATTTCATATGTTTATACCATCTTCTGTAACTTTCTCCCCATCTCGGACTAGGGTCACAATGGACATTCCGGACACCCATGGCATATCAGGAGTCAGCTAACCGAAGAGAGACAGAGGTAATAAAAGTTTTTGGAAGATAGCGAGCCTCAAGAGATATTTTATTTCACTCTTGAGTATTTACCTGAAGTTGAAACAAACTCTTCTGATTTCTACCATCAACAAACTCTCTTTCAAAGAAATTGGCACAACTCAATCTTTTAAATTTAGCTCGTTTGAAATAGAAACAGGTAATTATGTTTTTAATTACGAATTATTATTTTTTAAGACTTGAAATAATATACACATACAGAAGTACCTCCTGTAAGGTACATCTCCGAATAAGGTACAATTAATGTTGCTACCGGTCTCTTTGAATATGGGCCTTATGTATTTACCTCTTATTAAGGAACATTCTATTTAAGTGACACTAAAAAAAGCTTCTTGTTCTTATTTTGTAAAATTTCAAGATTTCGACGCAAGTTTTTGTTTCTCTTTAAATAAATTATAGTACTGTGTGTCCTAATAAATCAGTGTAGTTTGAAAGAGAAAAGATACAAGGAAATAAAAAAATGCAACATTGTCTGTTCCACAGTCCGATTCAGAGACAAAACAGAATATGTAATAAAGTGATTGATCTCGTGGGGGCGCGTTTTCTTTCGGTTTACATAAGCGATAAAAATGCTGGCTTAGGCTGCCACAATGCACTAGCTTTCAAAAAGATCAGTACAACGGAATATTTTAAATAAAATTCTGTAAGAACAAGATTTTATTACTCATTTCAAACATTTATACAATAGTTAAACTTTTCTATTAAAGTTTTCATTTCCCTTGAACTTCAAAATTAGAAAAACCTGTGACGAAGGTATTTATTTTTATATCATTTATTTAAAAGTTAATTCCGCTTAAATTTCTAATTAAACTAATTTGTTTGGCATAAAAGGACAAAATACCCAATGTCTAGTCTGGTGGGTTTAAATTTCTGGTGCTAGGACATATTGAGTCAAACACAAGATTCCTTATTGGAAGGTACTACTATATTTTTACCCTATTAAGATAAAGTATTACGGGGAATATTTTATATTATATTTACCTTCATGAAACAGCAAACCATAAAAATAACATATTTAGTTTTAAAAAAATTTCTTTTGTTAATATATATATATATACTAGCTGACCCGGCCCGGCGTTGCACGGGCTTTTACCGAGTGAATAACTTCATCCCCATGGGAATTTCCTGTTTCCCTTAGGACGATAGCACTTATGTGTGTGTGTATGCGCACGATGTGAGTGATTTCTTTAACTATGTCATAAAAACTCCCTTTTTCGAAATTTGTTCTTAAGTTGGTGTGGTGTGGTAATTAGGAGAGATGGGCGAAAGCTCAGGTGTCGTCCTCATCACTTGACCGTGGCTTAAAATTTCGAAGTCCGTCGCCAAAAACTCTTGAGTAGGTGAACAGTGCGAATTTATAAATCACTCACCCACTTTCCAATTCTTTCGTTGCAGTTTTTTAGTCCTCGGAAACGAAAATGTAGCCTTTTTAAAAATAGTTGTATGTTGAAAAAAGACAGAAAAGTAGAAATTTTTCAAATTACAAAATTTCACTACTATTTTAAATCTTGAAGTAAAATTGTGAGGATTTTTTTAAATGTTTGACACATGGGAATAAAGTTTCATGCAATTATCTTTTTTGAAGAAGAAATCATTAAACGATTAATTTAAGTATTTTGAGTGTTTTATTAAAATTTGTTCCAAAAATTTTTGGCTTTTCATTTTTTAAATCACTGATTTGATACAGATTAATATTTTAAATGAATCTCAGAAATGTATTGAATACATTCTTTCATCTTAATCTGACATCAATACCGATTTAATTTTGAAAATTATATAAAGAAAAAATGATGAAAATTGAAGCAAAAATAAATTTTTCACTCGCATTTTTTTACTCGCCAAATTTGCTGATTTTCGCATGTTTAAGTCAGAACTTTTTGGTGTAACCCTTGAATTTGTTGTGCCCCAGTCCTATCTTGGACTGAGTTCACATTGCCCGACGCGCCTGGTGTAGGAGGAAACATATCATCACCAACAAAAGCCATAACAATAATTATTTATTGAAGACAGACAAACACAATTAACAAGCACAAGTTCAATTTATAAGTGGAAACCTTGGAGTGATTCGCTAATACCTAGATTAATCCTGATACTCAAATTTAATACTCAAATCTAACATTCAATCTAATATTCCCGTCTAAGTAATCTCAACTATCAGAATTGACAAGGAGACGAACTCTTGCTAACCTCAGGTCGGTACTAAATCTAATTGTTTTGATTCCTTTAATAATTAATCTAGTACTTTAATATAATACTTTCAAATACGCGCAAAGCTCGTTGAAGTGATCTGTAGATGATACTTAGATTTAGTTTGGCAATTTCTTCTCACTCTCACTAACATTTACGAAATCTAGACTTTATATAGTCGAATTAATTAGCATATAACTATCTCGTGTTTTTCCCGAAGAGGCTGTGAAATAGAATAAAGGCTGGCCCCAAAGTTACCCAAGAGGATTAGTTTGGAAATTAACGTGGATAGACCCGTCACAAGTTAGATGTGAAGTTTCAGGTGAAACAGTTGAAAGCTATTTGGCGCGAAACCATTTTTCGACGCCAAGGCTTGGCAAACTGTAAAATCGCGTATTTTTTATTAAAGTTTTTATTTTTAGGGCTTAATTTTTAAGTTAATGCTTTCAAACTTCACACATTAATTTCGAAATCGAAGGACTTTTAAATAAAAAATGTACAAAAAATACTGTTTAGATTATTTCTTGCAATAACGTTATTTTACGAAAATCACAAAAAAAAAAATTTAAAATCCGTAATTTTTAAGCAATTTTTTCAATTTTCGCACAGAAGTTTGATAACATTATTGTATCAACACAACAAAAGTTTCGTATGATAATCTTAATAAATAATGAAGTTATTCAATGTTAAGTTAAAATTTTTTACAATTTTTCGAAAAATCTTAAAAAAAAAGTTTCGGGCATTTTATTTTTTAAATGACTGGTTCTAAAAGAAAAAAGCTTGAAGTTATTTCGTGTGGAATATCGTTTTCATAACACGAAAATAAAGTCATACGCAACGATTTCGAAATAATTTTCATAAAAACGCATCAATTTTAACTATTTTTTAAAAAAAATCTTAAAAAATAGAAAATATTATTATTTTGCAAAAAAACATTATATTGTATCGTGGCGAAAGAAATGATCTTTCCGATTCTGTAATTATTTTTTGTCTGATTTAAAAAACAAAAATCGCATGGCTGTTTAAATAACGTCGAGAATACGGAAAAATTTCACCCTCTGTTCATTCACGACGCTAGACGGGAAAAATAACGCGCAGGGTTAAGACCATTAAGCGTTTTAAGGTTTTTAATTAATATCTTTTTAACGAATTACAATATCGGAATGAAAAATAGTTTACGTCCTATTCTCAGACCTACTGAATATACGCACAAAATTTCATAAGAATCGGCCACACCGTTTCGAAGGAGTTGGGTTACAAACACTGTGACACGAGAATTTTATATATTATATATATATATATATATATATATATATATATATATATATATATATATATATATATATATATATATATATATATATATATGTATATGTGTGTGTGTACATTTATGTAATAAATAAATTCACATAAGTGAATAACGATTTTACCTGAAAAGGTTACTCATTTAAAAGAAAACTAGCTTATTTTAATGTCAATGAAATTATTTTGTTTATACTTATCCATAGCTGTAATTAAGAGTACATGGTTTGTGCAATTTTATTTTTGGATTAAATTGAAATAATATTAATTGACGCTAATTTTTTTTCGTATGACAGCTTTCAGTACTAGAACGAGACATGCATTACTGCTCTCAGTATTAAAAAAATGCAATTTGTCTTGCTCTCTCTCTTAATGTAATTTTTTATTCTTATTCTTTTTCTGAATCTTCGATTATGAATAATTTTTCTAAATCATTATGTTATGTCAATTTAGTACATGTGTTTATAGATGGTTTTCTCTCTCTCTCTCTCTTTTAATACATCAAGAGAAATTTAGTAATATTATTTCGCAAATATAAATAAATTTTTATTAGTAATTGTGTCAATGCTGATCGAAGTACCAAAAAGGCATTTCTTAAAAAATTTTTCCGAATATTTAAAGTAATAGGTGAGTTGTTTCACACACACACACACACACACACACACACACACACACACACACACACACACACCACACACACACACACACACACACACACACACACACACACACACACACACACACACACACACACACACACACACACACACACACACACACACACACACACACACACACACACACACACACACGCACGCACGCACGCACACACACACACACACATGTTTGCTTTCTTTTTTAATCTTAAGAGAGATAAATTTAGTAAAATTATTATAAATATATTTTTAAATAAGAATGCATGTGTTAATATTTAAATGTTAATCCAGAAAATACCCCGAAATGATATTTTTGAGGATGCCATAAGACAGAATTTTATTGGACTGAGAAATATAATGTTTTTTTAAAAAGTTATTATTAATATAATAACCATGAAAATACTCTAAAACTCGAAAACTGTATAAGACTGTGGTGTGAATTAAAGACAAGGCTGATAAAAGATTGTACTATTGACACGGAACAAAATGTATACAATCGAGAGTCGATGGCATGCCATCATTGAAAGAATGATTTCCGAAGTACAATTTTTAGCCAGTCAAAATTTGGCATTCAGACGAACTAGTACGAAGTTGAGGTAATGATAATTTTTTAAAGGCAGTTTAGATGTTGGTTAGATTTGATTGGGTTATTTCAGTAAATGCAAAAATAACAAAATACGTATTCCACACTTTTTAGGGCAGTACTTTCTAAATGAAATAATATTTTAGCACAATCTATTCGTAATGAGATAACACGCATTGTGTTAAAAGCCAAATATTACGCTACAATTCTTGATTCTATACCAGATATTAATCACACAGAACAAATAACTTTTGTCATTCGATGTTTCAGCATTACTGATGGTAAGGTAAATAGTTTAGGATTTTTTCTAGGAGTTTTTAGGAATATGACACTAGAAAGGCTTTTAGATGTGGACACATTCTCTATTGAATCCGAAATCTCTGAAAAGATTGATTTCACCAAAATTATTGACAAATTTGCTTCTCAGAATGCCACAAAAATTATTTGGTAGTTAATTATTAAGTAACCTTTGTAGGAGGACTGATTTATATACTTTTCATTTCACGAGCTTTATGCTTTAGTACTTTTTTTATTAGATTATATTTTCTGAATAAATACTTTTCTAATTATAAAATGTCTATTTTCATTTTAAAGGTAATATGTTTGCTTGTTTATTATTTCGTTAAGAGTATTTTGTAGCTAACATAACCTATTAGCTGACCCAAAAAAATAAAGTTTTTCGCTTCAAATTTTATATTTGCAATTTTATTAATGTTTTACTTTTTACTCTTATACAGGTAGATGAGTTTATATCCACAATGCATAAGTATTAAATAAATAATGAAATACATAAGTATTGTAATAAGTAATTAAATATATCAGAATTTAAATATTTAAGTATTATAATAAGTAATTAAATATATAAGTATTATATTAAGAAATTAAGTATATAAGTATTGCAATAAATTATTAATTAATTAAGTATTACAATAATTAAGTTTATATGTAAGTATTATAATAAGTTTTTAAATATATAAGAATTATATATAAGTATTAGAGTAAAAATCTCTGAAAAATTCTTTAGAGGGGCGGCACGTTATGTCTTCGCACGCGGGTGGCCGACACCCTAGGATCGGCCTTGCATATCTGATAACAAATTAGTTTTAAAGATAGTTGAAGATCTTAGGTTTTGGTTTTAGTTTCATTTTAAAGCAGTTTTCCACTCTTAAATTGAATGAAAAATATTTTTGAGCCCAATCAACTCTTGCAGTGTGAAATTGTTAATTATTTCAATTCTCATTACTAAAAGCATTTCTGCTTATGTTTTCAGTTCTCATAGTTACTTAATTAAGATTGTTTTCAAAGCTAATTTTTGTTTTAAAAATAGTTTATATAACTTGGAAGCTTTATCATTAGTTTTTTCTTGTTGGTCCAAACGTTCTCAGGTTGCTGTAAGAAACAATATTTTGAAGAGATGGAACACTACTCAAAATGATGCATCTAAAATTCGCCCTCAGCTAATACAGCAATTAGACTTCTGATTTCAAGTATTGCAGATAAAACTGAATATTCCCATGATGTATCTAACTACATGATAATATATTATAGTACTATATTTTAGTACTTTAAAGTTGTGCAATAAAACTCAAACTTGCTAAACTGTACCCCAATTTAAAACTGAAAAAAGTTATTTTTTATAAACCTGGTGATTTCTATAACTAAAAATAGTATCATTATTTTATACATAAATACTTTGTGTTTCAAACAGTGCTGGCTTAAGGGGAACCATTAAATGTACTGAAAAGGTTAGGGTACTTTAACTTAATGAAATCATATTGTTTGGATATGAAACTTTTGTTGAAAACGTAAATTACTCATATAAATCCACCATGAAATGTAAAAATATCAGAAATAGTCTAGAAAATTTTAAAATTACGAAAAATACATATATCTTTCCTTTCAAAATGCTCGGACGCCATGTTTGGCAAGCTTTATTGTAATGACTGCAGATGACGCCACGTGTATGCAATCTACATACAAAACTTTTAAAACATTACTTTAGAAGAAAATTGAGCATAAACTGCTTAAATACACATTAATAATACTTTATTTTACGAAAAAGAATATTTTGCTACATTAATAATGATTTTAATCACTTCAGAAACACTAATTCTGCTTTTATTTATATGAAGGGGGGGGGGTAAGAGAATTAAAGTAACCCTAGACTACGTCATGAGAACCCGTAATTGTTAGGGAGGGGACCCTCTTCGTTGGAATGAAAGAAGGAAGTTCTGACAATTTGTTTCGAAGAGGAAACGGTCAAGTGATCTTGAGATCAGCTGACGAGGGGGGGGGGAGAGAAAACATGACTAGGGTAGCTGTTTATTTCAGGGGGAGGCGATTAGAATCTATTTTGGGAACTCCTGTCACGGCTTTTTTATGCGAATTAAAGGCTTACTGCGCTAATTCCGACCGAACAAACTTAGAATTTGTCCTCTTTAACATGTATAAAGGTTCACACAGATCTGCATAATCCTTAATAAATATTTGGTACCATCCTATCATTCCTAAAAATTTCGCCACCTCCCGAGCATTTTTCGTGGGTTTTATTTCAATAATCGCTTTTACTTCATCAGTACTAATAACCAGTACTAATATAATTACCCATCTTTACTAATAACTAGACCTAAATATGGTAACTTGTCTCTGGAAAAAAGACTCAGTTTAAAGTTAGACCAGCCTCTTGTAATAATCTAAAGACCTCTCTTAAATATTTAATGTGGTGTGCAAACGATGGAGATGCTATAATTACGTCATCCATGTACACACTCTCGAAACGCCCTAGAACTGGTTTAAGAATAATTTCAATAGCTTTTTGAAAATTTGGAGCAGCTCCTGAAAGACCAAATGGCTTGCGAGTGAAAGCAAATGTACCCTTTTTGGTTACGAAAGCCGTCTTAATAATATCTTTGGGGTTTACCGCTAGCTTAACCGGACTTCAGGTTAAGCGTCGGCTTAATTTCGATGTGGGTAGTATTTGTAATCAGATAATCAATAAGTGGTAAATGGTACCTAGGATACTTAGTTATGGCATTTAATTTGCGGTAATCAATCGAGAAGCTTCTGGGTCATCTGGAGACAAATCATTATTTGTGCGACATAAAACAACTGGAGATGTATAGGGGGATTGGATAGGTATGATCGTACCTTTCTATAACATTTTACTGACGTGATACTCTACCATACTCTGTTTGACCGTGTCATAACGATAAGATCTCGAAAATAGGGGGAGGGGTTTTATCAATTTAAGCTTATTTCGGGCCCTGGGCGCAGAACATCTACAGACCCCCTTAGCACTGGAAGAACGAAATTTATAACCAGAAAATCTAGTTACTAAGTCCAGCTTATCCGGGCCCCGGGGCGCCTAATGGATAAACCGGCGCTGGTGCGCCCCACAGTTTGAGAAACGTTGCGTTAAATATTTTATTTCGAGTTTTGAGAACAATTTAAGAACAGTATACATGAAACAGAATATGATTTGATGAAGAAAAGTCAAGCGATTTACATAATAATTTGGCTGATAGTGAAACGAAGATATTATAATTTAGATATATAAATGGAAGAGAATTATTGGCTTTTTAATAAATACTAGGTGGTTGTACTTTCTCTGTAATTTTTTTTATCTTCCAATTTTTTGCGCCCTAGGCATGTGCTTAAGTGGAAAAGCTGCCCTTGTAGGGGTCACTACTCAATAGTTTTTTAGATAGTTGCAATTGAAGATGCAATTCCCTCGCTAAATTCAGTGGAACAATACTGCACTAATTCGATGTGCGAGATGCTTTTCGAAATTATGCTTAATTTGCTTTTATGACAAGTTTCACCATTGTACGGACATTGAGTGGTAAGAAGCTAGTTATATTTTTATACTAATTCTGTTAATCTAATAAATGTTTTATGTATTGTTTCCAGGCACGATTAACTGGCAGTTAAAGGGCTTTTCTCCTGTTCTTCTTGCGAAATGCTTTTATTGTTTTGTAATAAATATTGTTCTGTACCTATACGAATGATAATGACAAATAAAACCCTTATAAGGTCATTAAAGACATTTCATTTCCAATTTATTTAAATTCCATTTTGTATCTTCATATGTAAAAATAAACATAATATAAAAAAATTATTCACCCTTCCCGGAATTGAACCCGGCTCCCAATGACAGGAAATACCAATCCATCGCTGCTACGCAAAGCCCATTACGTGTAATCGTTTGCTTCAGAACTGAATTTAACGAGCGTGTGAATTGCATCTTCCATTGCAAAGATAAAAAAAATATTGAGTAGTGATCGCTATATAATCAGATATCTTCGTCAACAGAGATACTAAATCCAACCATCCTACAAAATTTGAACTAAATCCAAAACCCAAGACCTTGCACTCTCCTTGTTAGACAAGGAGTGCAAGGTTTATTATTTTTTAAGACAGTCCTTTTGATTTTTCTTCAAAATTGTATGATTTTAATTGGCTTCAGGCACTTGCATATTTAACTGATATTTTTTTGCAAATAAACAGCTTAAATTCGAAAACAGCTCGATAACGATCTTAATGTGTTAAAGATAAAATCGTAAGTATAATTAAGAAATTCTTCAAATGGAAACAGAGCATTGAAAAAAATCAATCGGAAGTATTCGAAACTCTACATATTTTTTGTTAGAAAATAAGGCTAGTCTGTCTCAAGATATACAAGAAAATATCATAGCACATTTAACAGGATTAAAATTGTCTTTCATGGAGTATTTTTCAAAACCCGAAAACGCAAATGATAGTTGGCTTTCAAACCCCTTTTATGAAGAAAACTTAGAAAAGTTAAATTATTATCAATAAAACATAAAGAAAATGTAACAGAATTATGATGTGACAGAACTTGACAAGTAGAATTCAAATGACACAATTCGATTAATTTTTGGTTAAGCATGGATAAAGAATATGGACAACTGTCTGAGAAAAATCTTAAAATATTTTTACCGTTTACTAGTATGGAATTGCAAACAAGAGCTTTTCCTTCATATATTATTCTAAAAAATAAGTATCGAAGTAGATTGAACACAACTGTAGACATAAGGGTAAACATCGCATCTTTTGAACCAAGTTTCAAAAAATTGTTTCCCGAAACAAGCACAAGGATATCATAAAATTTATTATGCAACATCATGAAAAAGGCATCAGAATTAAATGAAATGTAATACACAAACGACTTCTATTGGTACAAATAGATTAATAAATTTTCAAAGCTAAAAACTATATTAAGTGCCCGAAATTTGTATTTGGTGTAGCGACTTCAAGTCACAATAAGTGTGGCTATATGACGCGGCATAGAATCAAACAGAATGTAGAACACAATTCCCTATTGTTTGTATTCGCACCCAAAGTTCGTCTTCTGAAGCTATAGGACGCTGATCACATGCGAGACGCCAACCAACCAAATTCCGCACATATTCAATAAGCAACATATCCAACGAATGCCAAGAAAGCAGTTGCATGTGTTGGACTGAAAAGAAGTCTCGAGCATTCCTTGCAACATGTGGGCGTGCATTATCCTGTTGAAAGATATCCCACCTTAAAAGAAAGGAAAGATCGGGCTATAGCACTTCACGGACGTATCTGTTGCCATTCAGATTACCCTCAATTCGTAGCAGCTGAGATCGTCCTTTATACGAAATTGCACCCCAGGCCATAACTCCGGGTGTTAGGCCAATATGACGTTCGATAATGCATTGTGGAAGGCAGCGTTCACCGGCATAAAGTCCAACACGAATGCTTTCAACATGGTTCCACAAATTAAAGCAAGATTAGTCAGAAAAGACAACTTGTTGCCAATCAGCCACCAAGCTCTCTTTTTTTATTATTTTTCCAAGAACAAATATGACAACGCCTTTCTTCCGTGCCCGCTTATCATCAACTTTTGGGACACACTGTGAAAGGAGGGAGGAGGGGGAAAATACAATAAAAAACCCCATTTTATCAGATAGAAACATTTTAACGTTTCATTCTTTTTTGAAGACTTTTATTTTAATGATTTTTTTAGTATCTCATAAATTAAGAGAATGGTTGATAAATGGAAAATTTTTTATAGAACAATTTAAACGTATCCGATGTAAAAATATATTACACAAAAAATAACGTATTCATTATTTTTACAATAATTTTCTTCTTAGAATTTGAAATAATAAAATTGATTAAAAATGTTCATTTACCAATTAATCATACATACCTTTAGCTTATAAAAATGGCATTAAAAACAAATGTAGTTCCAACCACAAAAAAAAGGACAAAGTACGATTATATTATTAAAAATATATTTATGATTTACGAAAAACAATATTGCTTTAGTTTATAAAAATATCAAACCAATTATCGCTAGCAATGAATGGTATAAGTCTTACAACTACGTTTCAAATAACTACGACATTGTATTAGTATGTTTCAGAATGACCGGGGGGGGGGGTATTATTTCCTCAGGAAAATTCTCAGCAATTAAGGTTATCCCTTTTTTTTCTCTACTTTTTCCTTTAGAAAGGCTCGATGAACGTTAAACGTATTTACAAAATTCCAGGTATGTTTTTCCTATTTTAAGAGAGAAAAGGAGAAATTCACTGCACATACACACACGTACGAACGAACGCTTCAAGTACTTCGCAGAGAACGCAGCTCTTCATGAAGTTTAAAAATTTTTTGGCATAACTTCTAAGTTAATGTTTTCAAACTTCCCGCATTGACAGTAAACAACGGTAATTATTTTTAAATAAAAATTGTAAGGAATAAACTGTATAACTGAATCGTCGAAAAACAGTCTATTGGATGAAAAACGAAACAAAAACATTTTTAAAATCCGCAATTTTAAAGCAAATGTTTCAACCTTCGGTCAAAACGGATAAAATGTTTGACACTTGGAAAAAAAGGTTTTAATATTTAAGTCAAATTTTGAGTACTTTTTAAAAAATCGCGAGAAAAAAAGGTTCTGAAATCTGACTTTTAAATTACTGATTGAGATTTTTAGCCCCACAGTATATTAATGCCTAGCCTATTGCTCGTTGAACAAGCGTTCAGTAGGTGATGATAGTCTGCATCATCTATTCCATGCTTTTGTAAAGTGCGGCCCAAACGAAAGTTATGAAAATATTTAAATGTACACATTTTTATTAAAAAAATTAATGTTTGCAATATTTTTCGTATTCAATCGATTCGTTGACTTTTATTTTGAAATAAAAACATCTTAGTATGCCATGAACATTTACGTTAGAAAGTTCACAAAAAGGGGTCCTCGAACTGTGCAATTTAAACGACGATGAGCAGGTTTTTCTTATCTACGAAAAATTTATCAGCTATAATAACTAAAGGAGCCCGACATGGTTGGTAAAAATGGGGCACTCTTTAAAATGATTAATAGGGAAGCCATCGCTGCCGGCAATACGGTCTTGATGGCATTGCATTGTATTTTACATCAGGGGAATTTATGTGGAAAAATTTTTAAAATGTAAAGTGTACTAAACGTTGTTATAAAAACCATTAATTTTACAAGAGCAAAAGGACGTAATCATGGACAATTTCAGGAGTTTCTTAATGTAAGGGGCGCTAAATTTCTAAATGTTATTTATTATACAGAAGTAATATGCTAAGTAAGGAGAAAATGCTCAAAAGATTTTATGATTTGAGAAATGAAATACAATTATTTATGGAGACAAAAGGGAAACCTGCGACTGAATTTGAAGACAAAGATTGGGTTTTAGATTTAGCTTTTTTAGTAGACTTGACAGAACATTTGAATGATTTAAATTTGAGACTTCAAGGAAAAAATCTATTTATTAATATAACATGTTCCAAGCAATAACAGCGTTCTAAAGAAAGTTAAACTATTGGCACAGTCAAATAAAAGTAAAAGATTTGACACACATTTGTGACGGATCCATACGGTCTTTTACTAATCTCTTCTTTTTTTTCATTAAACCAATTTATTTATTTTAACCAATCTTCACCGAGAGCCAGGCGTGATTTAAGTAAATAAGATATATTTTGGTTTTCGCGAGTTAAGAAGCTAAGTGATACAGTCGATCGATAAAATAGTTGAGCACCGTGACCCTTTCCAAAAATGATTGAAAATGGAAAACGACCTTTTTTTGAAAGAATCCTCGGCTCTTTTTGTCAGAATCTTGTCCCTCTACGTTGTGTTTAAGGTCCAACGGCTCTTTTTGTCGAATCTTCTACGTTGTGGTCCAACGGCTCCTTTTGTAGAATCCCCTTTTCACCTCCCCTCCCGTTGTGTTTTAGGTCCAACAGCTCTTTTTGAATACATCCTGTCCCTTTTCCCCCTACCCCGCGTTGAGAGTCCCACGGCTCTTTTTCACTATCCTGTTTCAAGTCGAAATCCACCTTAGAATGGCTCTTTTTGTATGAATTTTGTCCCCTTTTCATCTTCTTTTTACCCTCATGTTGCATTTTATCTCAAATCAAAGTATCCCCTCAAAGTTGGTCTGAACGTCGAAATTCCCCTTCCAAGGGCTCTTTTGGCCTGCCTTTTGTCCCTTTTGTTGCGTTTTCAGCTCCACTCAAAGTATCCCCTCAAAGTATCCCTGATTTCACTTCAATATACTTATTGAAACTTTTTTCAAATTCTTTCGGAAAAAATATTTTGGATGAGCGCGAGAAAAAAAAAGTTTCAACCCAGACGAATGATTTAAAACGGGGTGATTCACAAATGAAATGGAGACATGTCAGGGGGGCAAATGAAATGGAGATGCTTCAAGCTTGGTGAAAGCAGCGACCCATGAAATGTAGGCATTTCAACGTTAGTGTATCGAGAAAACCAGGAGAATCATTCCAGAGAATCATTTCATTGCCATTTCACGACCTTCCAATCTTGGCGTGTCAAGGAGGACTCAACTGGCAGCCAGCAGGTGAGTCCAATTTTTTTGTGTCAAGTGTTTAAAAAGAGGCATTCCAATCTTGGTGCATCATGTGGCCCGAAAAAAGGGGGACCCAGTCGACATGCGTCCCCCAATGTTCGGATTTTTTTGAAGATTTTGGCTAAAAACATTTACAGATAAGACTGCCAGAATTTGGGAATTTTCAACATGACGCCAAATCCTGACAGTCTTAACAAAAAACATGTAACATTGACCTGTTGCCATAGAAATTCTTTTTCCGTTAAAACTGCCACATTTGGAATATCCAACCTGACAGTTTTAACAAAAAAACAAACAAATGTCGACTGCAGTCGGAAGCAATCCAATGTCTAGCTGCTGGATGCTCACCTTTTATATATTCTAATGAGGTCACGTGAAACGATTTCTATTGGTGGACGCTTTTCAACCTTGAAACTAATTTTTTAACGTATTTTATGACATCCTCTAAACTAATCTTTGCACATTTTTCGTTAGAGTACAAGTTTTAAAAGAGAGCCCCTCCAACGTTGGCACCTTCCTTAATCCAAAAAAGGGGGGGACCGAGTCGACTCTTGTGTAGACTCGGTTCCCCCTTTTTTGGGCCCATGGGCATTTTTAACAGTTAATATTTTCAGTCTAGTCCAATATTTACAGTTTAATATTTACAGTCCAATTTTTCACACTTGGTCTACAAGATCAGCCATTTGTTTCTTACATTCGGCCTGCAGGTTGTTGAAATGTTGCAGATGACGAGCAAAACGATAAGACTTTACCATGGTGCACTCGGATACATCATAATACTCGTGCATCTCATCGTGGAGGTGATCTGGCAGAGTATGGTCATGTAGGTCCTGGAACTTTGGCAGTGTCTCCAGGTTGATGGTAAAGAGTCCCAGCTGCTCAAAGATTTTGCGCTGGTCGGTTCCCTTGACCACGATGAGGCCTCGATTTCCTTGCGCCAGGTGACAAAATTTGCCCCTGACGCAAAAGCTGAGGTATTCGAGGGGCACGGATCCAGGCAGGTGGCTTTTGAGACGGAGACGTTCGTTGATATACCGATTGGCCCGGTCATCTTTCGAGGTCGTCCTCAAATTGGAATGATCCACGGTGATGCACATGACTTGTGGATCCATTCCATTCTCTGGAATCGTGGCAATGGACAATTCTATGGGGACAGGCTTACCCCCACGATGAAACACGTTGGCATGAGCAAAAAAGGCTAGATGAGACATGTTGCATTTAAGAAGGAATGATTCTGCTGGCTAGAGGCTGGCGTTATATAGACTCGAGGAGCGTGACGTCAACTGGCATCCCATGGGCCAAGGCCTTTTGATGCGAGCGTTCCACGTGGGGTTCCAAAGCCCGTTTCCAGGGTTGGGGACACACCAGGCGCCAAGGAATGTTTTCGTCTCGATGCATTTCCCAATCGTCCAACCACGTTAATAATCTCACGTACACATCCGCTAGGCGCGTGCAATCCGTGAGATTCAACGGATAGGCCTCCTTCTTGTGAGGTTGATGGGCGTCCCAAACTCGGCGAGACGGGGGACGACCCAGTTGAAAGAATTTTAAATCGACTCCTGGATCCCACGTCAAATCCAAATGACTCGTAAAGACGACCACGGTTTTTCCAAACGACCGAGGAACGTGCACACCAAAATTGGGCTCAAAAAGGATGGTGTAAGGATAGTCTGACTCGTAATACGTGACTCGATCTGGCCAGCGACCCAAATTTCCAAACACGATCGTCGTGCGATGTCGACACTGGTCCAATAAATGTTGTATCATTTTGACGCAAGGTCTGAGATTTGGTTTTTTTGACACAAAGAATGAGACTTGTTTTCTTTAAAATTTTTTTTATTAATCATCTACAAGACAGATTCATGGGTTGAATCGCTTTAAATCCAATAGAAGGTTTGTTACAAGAGGGGAGTTTGGGCATGGACAAGTCCAGGGGCTGCATCGCCAAATCTCTTTCGAAAGCATCCAGGAAGGCAATGAGAGCTCATTGTTTTCATCAAAGAGAGAGGGGACCAGGTGGAGCACTTGGGGTTCTTGTTCATAGACGGACGATAGGAGCTGGTCGAGCAAAGCAGTATCTGGCTCTGGAATCTGTTCAAGCTCTGGAATCTGCTCAGGTTCTGGATAGAGTAGCTCAGGTTCTGGAATCTGCTCAGGTTCTGGATAGAAAAACTCAGGCTCTGAAATCTGCATAGGTTCTGGATAGAGTAGCTCAGGCTCTGGAATCTGCATAGGTTCTGGGTAGAGTCGCTGAGGCTCTGGAATGTGCATAGGGACTGGAATCTGTATAGGCTCTGGCATCTGCACAGGGGTTGGAATCTCTCTAGGCTCTGGAATCTGCGTAAGTCTCATGATGCGCCTTCGTTTCTTGGGTGGGTCTTTCAAAGGTTGCTTCAGTCCATGAGTTGGGGTAGGAGGAGGTAGCTTGTAAGGGGTTTGATCAAACCTTTTCATTTTTCGAAAATCCCCCAAGGGGAATCCCTTTTGAAGGAGCTGAGGGAGAAGGGATTCGGGGATAATGTCCAGACCAAAAGCTGTTTTTTGAACCGTCAACATCAAGTAGTGGGTTCCAGCTGGGATCGGATACGCCATGTGGGGCTCCAAGATGGTCCGATGGTAGAGCATTTGGTCATAGGGCTCAAAACTCCTCCTCGCCATATTGGGTTGGGCTCGGCACTGGAGACTGGAGGGGGGCAATTCGTAGAGCAGCATGGGCACCTGCGTCGTTTGAATGAAATGCACCTCTCCGGGGTGCACCGTTCTCAAACCAAAGGTAAAGTCTTTTTTCACAAAAAAACATGTTGCCATAGATGCAGACCATCCTCTTGTCGGTATTTTTGAGCAAACGATCTGGATTTTTCAAGAGGCTTTTGGACACTTTTTCCCACTGGATATCGTGGGGTCTAAATGCGTTGACATGCTTGGCTTCCATCACGGCACGCTTGAAATTATCCATAAACGTCTTTTTTTGATGCCAATGATCCTTGCAAAATAAGGTAAACACTCGTTTCGCGTGGGGCTCTTGGTAGAGGATGCCCGCTCGAACTTGGCCCTGCCGAGCGGCATATTCCAACGCATCGGATTTCTCGGGCAACGTCACGGGCACCACGGTGGAGGAAAGATGCTCTGGGAAGGCATCCATGCTGCAAACTGAAGAGAAGCGTCGTTACGCGTCCTCCTTTTATACGTTTTTCAGACAGGATGCGAGTGAAAAATGGGGTTAAGAGGTTGGTGGAGAATGGCACACATGCCTTGCACGGCAATCCAACGATGACATTGCGTCTGGTGGCAAAAGGGGCATTCTCCCCGTGGATGGGATTTCAAGAGCACGACCGGGATGCGTTTGAAAGGACTGAAAGCGCTCCATTTTGCTTGAATGTCTTTAAATTCTTGCTTGGAACGTGAGTCGGTCATACAAAGGGTACCGACATTGAGATAATGTATAGAGTTGAACAATTCATTCGCACCGACCCGATCCGAGGCATACGAGACGACACCATTGGTGAGCGTGAAACTATGGTCTCGGAGACACAACACGGCCAGACCGTGAGTATGGAAAAAGACTTGGGTATGGTTCTTGGGAAATCGATAGGCATAAGGGGGTCGTCGATAAGGTTTAAAACGACGTCGTCAAGGATCTTGGGGTTTCTGCTCATCTGGAGAAGAAGGTTCATGAGAAGGAGAAGCCATGGGAGTGGAGGGCAAAGGTGAACCAGGTGTCGACAACAGGTGAAACAAATCTTCTGTATCTGTCATTTTGAATAAAAGATTTGCTGCGAGCATTTGTCTCTTAAACCCAATCTCTCTAAAAAAAATTTTTTTTTTTTTGGAGAGAGATTGAGTTGTAAAATTTTTATTTGCTTCTGAAAGATATTTCAACACCAAAGATTTTTTCAAACTCGCCTGCCTCACCCTCACATTCTTTTTTGTAAATCTTTCAAACCTGTCAAATGTTTCTTTTCAAACTTTTTGCCTCACATTTTCTTTTTTTTGTAAATCTTTTAAACTTGTCAAATGTGTTTCTTTTCAAACTTTTTACCTCACATTCTTTTTTTGTGGGAAAATTTTTTTTCCCGAGAATGACCCTTTTCAAACTTTCTTGCCTCACAATCTTTTTTATGGTGGAAAAAAAATGTTCCCAACCCCCCTCAAGTTTTTTTTTCTTGTCGTTTCCAACCTTGACATTGAGAGTAGCCCAAAAAAATGGGAGAATGATTACTGGTCCCGAGCTATGCTCCTTTCCAGCAATCATTCTTCCATTTTTCTGGGGAAACCTCTCCACCTCTACGGTGCTCGTATGGGGTTGGGCGCCCTGCAGAGGGGACAGGTATTCCTCACCTCCAGGTGTTGCAGTAAACACCGCATGTGAAATACATGGCCACAATGTGTCTTTTCTGGCCAATGCATCAGACTCAGACAGATGGAACACGTCTCGGGTATTTGGAAGACGCTTTCGGGCCATTTGAGTGCATAACAGCCATCCAAGACGGCTTGAGCCAAGAGAATCCAAGGGGCCAACGGTTGAGGTCCATGTCGCCTCCAGGCCTTGTACACCAATCGGTATAACTTGGGAAGGGCCAAGACCTTCCACAGAGCTTGCAGAAAGGCCCCCTTGCCTTGGGCCGCCTGCTGTTCGAGGTAATCACTGTAAAGTTCGGAAGGTTCAGAAAAGGTGAGGCATTCGAAAGTGGGCAGATTGTCGTGGGGCTCGGGATGGGGAAACTTTGCGTAACAGGTCTCCCAGGTCCACGGGGGAAAGAGCAATGACGTCGGAGGGAGTGAGAGTC
This sequence comes from Trichonephila clavata, assembly GCA_019973975.1. NCBI lineage: Eukaryota > Metazoa > Arthropoda > Arachnida > Araneae > Nephilidae > Trichonephila > Trichonephila clavata. Next base: position 4,188 of record BMAO01032545.1, on the reverse strand, counting down.
TGTAACTGGGCTCGAAACTGCATCATAAAGGTAATGTATTTGGCCAGGTAGACTTGAAACGCTTTGTCAGACTCCATTGTCTCGTATGATGCAGAGGGCTTCCGAGCCGTGCTTTTTAAAAGAGAAAAGTAGGAAGTGGATTTTGATTGGCTAGAAGAATCTCCCACCTTTGCCAACGCGAGGAAAGTATTCTTTTCCATTCTCTGGTTTCAATCTTGCTTCGGAAGGCGCATCACACCATCCATAAAACGTGAATCGTGGGGTTTCCCCGCCGTAAGCTAACCCATGGTAGGGGTCATTTCAAGGTGGGTAATGAGCTTATCAACAGCTTTATGTCTCCAACATTGACATTGAGCTCGTCTCAAACAATCTTGATGATGTATAGACCCATCCCGTACGATGACATGATTGAATTGTTTCAACATAAAATATTGCTCGGGTTCGTCAAATAAATGAAAACAATGGCAAGTGTCGGGTTCTTCAGTGCATTCATCCACACTATAGACACAATCGGAAAGGTGGAATCCATGTTGGCTAAAGACCACCTGGATGGGAATAGGAAATTGTTTCACGAGTTCATGAAATTTCACAATACCCGCTAAACGTTGCAAGCGTCGTCTATAAGACGACCATCGTGAGACGTCTCGCAAACCTGGGAGAATGTTTTTTTCCAATTCACCAATGAAAGATTCTAACGAGGTCATAATGACGTGTAAGAAATGTCACTGCAAACAAAATGAAAACTCGAGTGGAAAGCTCTGCCTTTTTAAACACTCACCAATCTCTCTAAAAATTTTTTTTTTTTTTTAGTGATACAATGTTTCAGTTGGATTTTCAGAGCAGAGAATAAACTGAGCTTGACTCACAAGTCGTCTAGCATCAAACTTTATTTGCTTCTGAAAGATGGGAGGAGGCATCATAGAGGTCGTGTAAACGCACTCTGGATCAAGGCATACATCCTTTGCCAACGTTTACTATTTGCATCCGTCATATGCATGGCCCGGGGCAAGTATTCTTGTCCATTCTCCAAAATGTGTTTCAATCTTGCTTCGGTGGGTTCACCGTGCAACATTCGTTCTTGAAACACCATCGATTCCAATAAAACGTGAATCACACAATCATGAGGTGGCTCTTTTCCCCGAGAACACGGTAAGCAATCTTGTTCACAAAAGCATGCATCCGAAACAACAGACATGTTCGGACACAATAGATTGAAAAGAAACAAAATTTCAAAGCACCCTACACTAGACGAGTAAATGAAATGAGGGTGGTAGAAAGCTTTTAAACTTTTAAAGAGCACGGAGTTGTAATACACGCAGCACTCAAAGAGAACAACTCTAGCTAGACAAGAAATAAAGTTATCTTTAAAAAAAAAATTTTTTTTTTAAAATTTTTTTTTTTAGAGAAGTTTACATGTGATTTAGTTTCAAAGGTTTGTTAGTGATCTCGAAAGTTGAGAGATGGCTGAACGAGGTCGAACCAACCTTTTTACTCTATTGTTTTTCCAACGCCATGTATTGGAAGAGATTCTGTCCACTCTTTTTCTTTGCAACAAATCTTTCAATATTTTATTTTCAACTGACATGTTTTGTACTTTAGCGTTCAACTCATTTTCTTTTGTTTTCACCACGTCAAGTTCCTTTTTCACCACGTCTTTTTCCCTTTGAATCAAATCTCTTTCCTTTCCATGAGGTCGTTTCTCGCTTTCATCTCGTTGAGCTTTTGGTCGTTTTTCGCTTGCATTTCATCCATCTTTGACCTTAATATCAGCTTGTGGTCCATGGCACATGCTTGTTTTGTTTTCTTGACTTCATTCATCATATTTTGTTGTTTACGAGACAACACATACACATCGTCTCTCATGCGTTGAAAGGAACACTCGGCTCCCTGATTTCCCTCCTTGACATACACTATTTTATTATTGTATAGATTCAAATGCAGGGGTGTGCATTCCTCCGCTTCCTCGTAGCGCGGATACAAGGGAATCACGCAATTTAAAAATTTCCAGCCCGTCACATGGATCGGTACCCCCCCCATCTTACATTATACCATGGGTCCCGTACACGCATGGCAGCCTTTTCCCAACTGGATGCATTTTTATTTCCAAGTTGCTCCCACAGTTATTTTTCTATTCCCCCTGGAAAGAGGGTACAGAGAAACGCAATACTATGCGTGTGCAAGGGTCGATTGATGTGAAAATGCGATCCATGTTGCAGATCGCTTAAATTGTCAGGAATCTCACCCTTGTCACACGACGATTTGGGTTGACTCACGTAGACGATGGTGCGCACCAGATGAAAGGCATTTTTAATCTCGACGCATTTTTTGGCATGACCGCTCTTGGGAAATTCATACCGAACCTTTCCTTTCCAGACGTCTTCAAACGCACTCTCTTGTTCACACGCTACAATCATGTGTCGGTGTTGTGTTTTAAATGTCAACCCATCACATAAACACCAAAAGGGTAAAATGACAAATTGATCCCGAATATTTTCCATTTCCCTACAAAATGTATCAAAAATATCATGTTTTACCATCAAGTGAAACCAATTCAAGTCTTTCCTCAAATAACGTTGAATAATACCATAAACATCTTTTCCCAAACCACTGGCTTCCTCAAATTCTATCCTCTCTTCCCACAGGTCGGGTTTCTCAAAAACAGACTCATATAATCATACAGCATGCAATTGGGGATGACCATACATGTCACGAGGATTGGGTTGAAAGTGTTGACATTCACATGTTTCCACCACCTCTACTTTCTGTGTCTTGTCTGCTATCATTTTATCATTTAAAAGGGCCCAGATAGTTTTGGCATTCGTGACGAATAGCTTCAAACAGGACACCACATGATTCACATTAACGGGAAGATTCTTTTCCCCATGATTCCATTGTCGACGTCCAAAACAAAACACACATTGTTTACGAAAATTCAAACTATGCTCTTTGGAAGCATGTGTAGAATAAAAATGAAGTACTGTCATTTCCTCGTCACATTGTGGGCAACATATGGGATCATTTGAATGGTTATGTAAATGCCTGAAAAAAGTCGAAGAAGATTTATACATGTTTGTTGTGAGTTGTAAATGATCAACGTTTGAATGCTCACAATCAGGGAATACAAACAAAACTGTCAAACTCTTGGCAGATTGAAGAGCTCAAAAAGTTTAAAACATCCTAACTCTAAAAAAAAAAAAAAATTTTTTTTCAAAGTGAGAAAACTTTTTAGAGTGATAAAAATTTTTAGAGCAAAGAATAGTTTGAGTTTGACTCTCTAAGTTGTCGAGTGTTTATACCCTACATTCAAGTGACGTCACGTACATGCGCAGTATAATGTTATAGGACTTGCCATTTTTTTTCAGTGTCTCATTTCTCATGGCATCGTGCTCGAACCTTCCATCTCGGTCTATTCCAATGGGATCGAGTTATTTTCGATTCAAACCGTGTTGGTTTCCAGGCTCTCGAGACCCTCCTATGGGGGGTATTCCCAATGGTTGTACAGGGTTCGACAGGACTCGTAGCCCACGTCCTACCCTGCGCCACACAAGGTCATAGGTACCATAGAAGCCCCCATCATTTACCTTTGAATGTTATGATGGTTCACTCTTTACAGACCCTCCTATGGGGGGTAGGGTCAAATCAATGGGAGGGTTGCCCTCTACTAGCGCGTCTATTTCATTTGACATACTGCAAACGCTTCTCGGTTCCATAGAAGCCGAGATAGGTTCGTACCTGCCGAGATAGGTTCAAGACAAAGGTTCACCTGTTTTTGAACCCTAGAGACCCTTCTAGGGGGAGGGGGTAGGATCTTGTAAGGGGTATCCTTCGAAAGAGCCTTTTATTCCAAACAGATGGATAGGTGACACGACGACCTGAGGGGTCCTGGGGTTCAGCAAGGTCCCGTTCAAGTTTCGCGTGACGCGAAAAATGACCCGCACTCAAACCACTATAGCACAAAAACCATTCAAGGTGCGACATTGAAACCAAGTTTAAACGATGACCCATCGGATGGGCCATCTGAAAATATAAAAATATATACAAAAATATCATAATGAAACAACTAAAACATTACGTGAAAAAAGAGGTCATGCGAGACTCACCGGCCCTTAAGGGGGGCTTACACACAAATTTTGTGGCAAGTGACCCCGAAAAGGGATAGAAGAGATGGAGCTCTATCGGATGACATCA
>BMAO01032544.1:0-18815 GCA_019973975.1 Trichonephila clavata | reverse complement strand
CATTTTAAGGTAACAGAACACCTTCGAAGAAAAATTTTTTGAATTAACCTGAATTTTGCCTGTTAATGCATATTTTATGACCTTATGGGTCTTTAAAATCAGAAAAAAACACCCAAGTAAAGTCTTGCTAGTGTACATTTTTTCTGTGAAAGGGGTATTTTATGAAAAAAAAATAAGACTTTACGCAAAACATGATAATTGAAAAAAATAAATATATTGACATTTTGTAAATTGAATAATATAGCATACAACCTTATCTAGGGAATAGACACTTATTTTGGTAATATAACCATTACGTGAGAAGCTATTGTGTTTCGAGCTTCTTAACGTTGAAATTTTCTTTAAAAGCTATTGTAATTTTCACTTTATTGCTGTATAAAAAAATTTCTACTCAACATAAAATCTTAAGAGAGGTCTATTCCCTGTATTAGTATTTAAAAAACATATATATAAAATTTTTATTTCATCCAAGCATAACTTTTTGAGATATTGTGTTTTGCGGTAAGAAAAAATGTAAAAAAACTCATTTTGAGAAAACGACAAAAATAACATTAAACTAATCTGATTACAAGAAAAACACTTACTTTCTTATTAAAATGCACCAGATTTATAATTCTCTCCATCTTTAACTTCTAAAACAATATTTTTTTTCTTTTTAAGGGCTCTTAAAATTTTCCTATGTTTCTTTGTTTTGGGGTCTGCGTTATGAATCGATTCACGGATTCTGCATTTATCTAAATGTTTATATCCCCGTAAGGTAAACACCCCAGGATTTTCAATATTCATCTTATTAAAAACTTTGAGGCACCCATTTAATCCCTCATTGAAATGTATAACAGCATCATACGACCCAAATTTAATTGTTTTGAGCGAAACAAATACTTCTTTCGGAACTTTTTGCCAGACTATTCCGTTAAAACACTCATTTGCATTTTGCGTGCGTCCATGTAAGCACTTACTTAATATCTGTTTGTCGCATAGTTCTAAATATACTGGTTTAATTTTATTTAAAACATCATTTGATAAACCAGCATATTTTGTGGTACATTTTGTTCCATTTGCCACCCCCCGCTGAAAATAACACCAGCTGTCTTTCCCTATTGGGCACTGACCATGCATCGGTTTCTTATCACTTGATGCACAGTGATATAACGCAGCAATTACATTTTGCTGCATGGCATTTAAGTTACCGACATTACTGCGTACAGCAATTCCGTAGTAATTTTGAAGTCGGTCGATAAAATTATCAGTTAATTTGCCTTTACCAGACAGTCCTTTAGTTTTTGTTTTTAGCTTTCTTAGACGCGAGCCCACTCTCTTTTGTACATGGCCAATGCACTCAAACTTTGTCACACTGTTCATTCCATAAGTGTCTTTCACACTCATGAAAGCTTTTGAGTCACCATCTCCATAATATTGCGTGTATTGAAGTCTGCGGTTTTTTTCTGAACGAAGAAATATTCGTGAAGCCCCCACAATTTCCATTTTTGACGAAGATCCCGTGAAGTTACACTGACATATGTGGTCGGCTTTTGACGACTCATATTCAGAGTTTCTTGGCATAGTCTGAAGTCTCTTACATGTAGGACAGTAGGACGACATAACTTCTACGTCTAACACCTTACCAGTATCAACTGATATTGCAGCAACACAACCATTCATAGACGTATAGCCTCTACGCTGCCATGTGCCATCCACAGATATGCACATTTTACAAAATCAGATGAAAATTTTCTTTTATATCCACAATTTCAGTAGCAGCTTTTTTCATGGATTCCTCAGCTACTTCCTGGACCACTTTTAAAAGCTTTGCTTCCTGATTTTTGAAAGCAGTTTTTTGTTCAGTCGAGGCAAATTTAATGTTGAGCATAATTTAAATGCACCAGCAAAACCCTTGCCTATCTGCCGCATACCATATACTAGCCTGGTATTTATGACTGGTGCATTTACAACTTTTTTTGATGAAGCAAATGCAAAGAAAAAGTCACAGCATTTACATTTTAGTGTAAAATGAGAGCATAATCCATACATGGAATCCTCAAAAAGCTCTACTTTTTCACCAAAACATTTTGGGCAGCAAAGTTGAGAAAATGCATCCACAATAAGCTCAAGATCAATGATTCTGTTACCAAACAGAGGACCAGGCATTTCTCTGCAGTTGACATACTCTCATTTCCCAATTTTGAAGACTAGCAGTGCATTCAGGAACAGGTGTTGAATTGCTGTTATTTTCGGAAATTTTTGTGTATTTATTTCCAAAAAATTGTCTCTTACGCTTTCTAGCAATACTTTTACCATTTTCAAGCAAAAATAAAACAGAATAGAATTATTTTTTAACTTTCTACGCTGTCGATTCTTTCAGTATGAAAATCAAACATATATGTAAACAAAGTCACTAAACAACATATTTGATTCCAGATTTCCTACATAAAAAAGGAAAAATGTATTTCCAAATACATTTATATTTATTCTCAAATATTCTATTTAATTTCTGACAAAATATTTGTATATTAATTTTCATATTTCATGTCATATACATGAAAGAGAAACGTAAACAAACAATTTGGGCCACTTCCGGTTAGCAGAAAGGCATTTCCGGTCAGAGAAATTCATGATCAAGTAATATTAAAAAAGCTGTAACTTGGCTTCTAATTAAGCTAGAAACAAAATTTTACAGATTTAGAAAGATAAAAGATTGAATTTTAATATTTGATCAAAAACGAAAAATCCATACTTTGACCGAAAATTGAGTTTTAAAGGTGTTCTGTCACCTTAAATCCGCTGTTCTTTGGCAACCCTCAGTTGGCCGGCCGGCTAAACGAGGTGCCGGGTTCTCCCAGTCGCCGAGCTAAATGCCACACTACCAAGATTAAGTCGGCTGATCTCAAATCTGTTTTTTCAGAGGCTGCTTTCGGCTGACCTAGATTATTTTAATTTTTTTTTTTAATTTCTCACGCTTCACATACAAAACAATGCAAGCAAACCAAAGGTTCCAGCAATGTAATTTAATTTCAAGGTTGCAATCCTATTTTTAATTTTCAATCCTATTTTCAATTATTTTCATCTCATAAATTAATATCTCAAATCTATCATGGCAAATTAATCGGTAAAGTCAATAATCAACTTTGAAGATAGGGGATTAAGATCTCTTATGAGATCATGTGCCCCATTGAACATTCTACGTTCTTACTGAAAAACTTATTGCGGATTTATTATCAATATTGAAGATAAACGGGTCTTGAATGAATTAAAAAGAAAATAAATTTCCCTGATTCTTTTCGAGGGGAAACGGAAATCAATATTTAATCGGTTGTAGATATCGTAGCAAAATTATATTAACTGGGAATACTAGAGAATTAAAAGAATCTGGCTTAACTGCCGTAGAAATCCAACTGGGTTGGACAGTATTTGTAAAGGGTCCATGTGGAAAGGATAATATTTTAACATTATCGATGAATTCTATGAACATACCAGTTGAAAAACTTTCGGAACTTGAGGTAGGAATATCCAGTCCTACTGAAATTGAAAAATAAAAAGCTGAACTTAGCTTCAATGATTTTAATAACAAAATGAAAATTCTTCCTGATGGAAGGTTTGAAGTAGAAGTCCCTTGGAAGTATGACTCGTTGAAGTTACCGAGTGATGAAGAATTGATCTGGAAACGTCATGAACGAAAGATAAACAGATTTGGATGTAGGAAAATTTTATGGATTATCAAAAGGTATTTCAGAATTGGGAAATATTGAACATTATTGAACGCGTACCAGATTCAGAATTGAATAAAGAATGTCATTATTTTGCTCAAGACCAGTTATTAAATTAGATAGCCAAGCTACCAAAATTCGTCCTGTTTTTTCGCTTCTGCCTCCGTAAGAGGGAAACCTTCTTTAAGTGAATGTTTATTCAAGGGAACTAATTTGATAATGCTAATACCTGATATTCTCGATCGGTTTAGAATGTATCCAATCGGTATTAGTACGGATATAGAGAAGGCTTTCTTAATGCTGTCTGTAGCACCGAAATACAGAGATTTCCTTAGATTTTTTCCCCCATGTAGTGAAGGGCAGATCGTGTATAAGCCCTGCGAAGTTGTGTTTGGGATTTCTTCTAGCCCTTTTCTGCTGAATGGATCCATTATGCATCTTTTAGAAAATTGTCAACCTCAACATGGTTGCTCAGAAATTGAAATGTTCATTCTATGTGGACAATTGTGTACCTGGTGTGTTTAATACTGACGACAGGAACATTTCATTTGAACATGGCGAAAATTAATCATGTTGAATGGATGTTTCAACCTGCGTGGTTTTGAAAGCAATGTCGCTGGCAAAAATGTGGATAGAATCTTAGGCAATACTACCGTTTTGAGAGTAATTTGTAATTTAGATACCGATACCTTGAAGTGCTGCACCGATATGGATGCCTTGACTTTTGATAGAAAAATCACAAAAACAGATTAATTTTAGCAATTGTGCAGACAATTTTTGATCCTATTGGCTTATTAACTCCAACTGCATTGCTTTCGAAACTATTAATGCAGCATTTGTGGGAAATGAAAATTGCTTGGGATAGTGCATTGTCTCCTAATGATGTAAATGTATTTTTAAAATGATTTAAAGATTTGTGTGTATTGAAAGAGGTTACTTTGTCAAGGATGTATGATAATTAATTCCTCTTCTGAATTACATGTTTTTGTTGACGCTTCTAAGGAGGCTTATTCAGCGTGCATCTTTGTGATATCAATGTTTAAATCTAAGGTAAAAGTAATTCTCGTTCGAGCCAAGGCCCGAGAAACCCCTCTAAATACTTTGAGTATACCTCGTTTAGAGATCACGGCTTGTTGCATAGGTTCTAGACTTGCGAATTCTATTATGAATGCGCTTAATTTACCAAACTTAAGAATTACATTTTGGTCCGATTCTACTACAGCTCTTTGGTGGATAAAGGAAAAAGGGATTTTTGTAGATAATAAGGCTAAAAAAATTCGTCAACTTACTAGAAGTCATTTATGGAGGCATGTAGCCGGAAATCTTAACATTGCAGACTTATCATCGCGTGGTTGTTCTGCTCGGCAAATGCTTCTCTCTAGGTGGTGGGGAGGACCTTTGTGGTTGCCAGAAAGCCCTGAATATTGGCCTCTTGGAGAAACTCATTGTGAATCAGAGAAAGCATAATTGGAAAGGAAAAATAAGTGGTAAATAATGATCTCTCAAAAGACGCACCGTACCTCCTTGGCATTCATATGCTATATCTGATTATGGTAAAATAATTAGTTTTTGCATGGATTTTGAGGTTTGTGAATAACTGTACTTTGTTGAATGAAAAATGGAACGAATCTGAACTTTCAGAAATTGAAAATTCTAAAAAGAAATTAATTCGTTTAGTTCAGAGATATTAACTTTCTGATGGTAAGTCTTCAAATTATATTGACACTTACATAGATGACAAAGGTGTTTTACATGTGAAAACGAAAATACTTAATCGAGATGATGAAAGATCGCTTTTGTACCCAATACTGTTACCAGAAAAAAAGGGAATTTACCAAGCTATTAATTATAGATGTACATAGGAAAAATTGTCACGCGGGAATTCAAATGATGGAATGCTTGTTAAGAGAAATATATTGGATAACTAGAACTAGGAAAGCTGTAAAAAAATGTTCTGTATAATTGTATTATCTGTAAACGCTTTAAAGTTAAATTTATGTCAAGCGAACCAACGCCTTTACCACCAGATTGAGTAACAGATTATGCGCCATTTGAAATTGTGGGAATAGATTTGGCGGGACCTTTATTTTTGAAAGATAAAGTAAGAGTATGGATGTTTACCTGTTATAATAAGAGTATGGATGTTATACTGTTTACTTGTGCGGTATACCATGCTATTCATCTTGAACTTGTTAATTTACTAACTTCTGACTTTTCTTTTGGCCCTTAGATGCTTTATTGTTAGGCGTGATCCACCACGAACAATCTATTGTGATAACGGAACTAACTTTCGTGGTGCCTTCAATGATCTATCAAAATCGGAGTAAAATACTGGAAGAAACTAGAGCTCCTGAAATATTATGGGTATTTATCCCACCCACTACGACTTGTTGGGGAGGCTGAGGGGAAAGGCTGGTCCGCACGGTAAAAGAATTTTAAAGCCTACTTTGGGTAGGTCAGTGTTAAATTATGTTGAATTGTATACTGTAGTTTGTAATTGTGAATCCATTATAAACTGTAGATCATGAACATATGTGTCAGAAAATCCTGAAGAATTGATCCTTCTTACCCCCAGCATGTTTCTTATCGGGAAAAAAACTCAAACATTGAGGATATTGAAGAATTTAATTCGAACAGAGCCTTAACAAAAGAATAAAATATCGGAGTTAACTGATAAAAGCTCTACTCCAACGCTTTAGGAATAAATACCTAAGTCAATTTATACAAAAACATAATGAAAAGCAATTGTGTGACCCTCAGATTGGAGAAATAGTTTTAGTTGGAGATGATAAAAAAGGTTGTTTTGGGCATTAGCCAAAACTATTGAATTACCTCCAGGGCGAACTGAGAAAATTCGTACTGTTAGTCTTAAGGTATCCGACTACGTTCGGAGACCTATTTTTTTATTTTTCTAAAATTCACTAAAATATTTACATTTTTAATTTCATTTTTTGCACTATGATAAAAAACACAGTTATAAATAATATACATACATTAAAATTTACAAAAATTTAAAATTTTAATGAAATTTTAAAGAATTTTAATTAATTTTTTTAATTTTTTCAAAGGCTCTATTTTAAAAATAATTTATATTTACAAAAAAAATTGCTGCAGCACATTTTTCAAACACATTTCTAGAGGTGTACTACAAGTTTTAAATTATTTTCTTTTAATCAAAAGTTATAGCTAATCGAAGCTACACAACCTATGAATTTCATTCCAATTTTCTATACTTTTATAAGGAAGTATATAGTCACTAAAAATTGTTGAATTTTTTAGCTGCTAGTCCAACCTCTATAGATAATACTATTAGTAACATTTGTGTAAATTTCATACAAGTATCTCTATTGGCTCTTTAGATATCACATTTGAAATATCAAGAAATTTACAAAAAACAGTTTTGAGAAAAATGCATTTAAACTTTATAAATGTAATTTCAAAACAAAATATCACAAGTATATTACTAAAACTCTAATGATTTATATTTAACACCTCCACTCCTTGCTATTTTATTAAATTTTAACTTTCTTTGGGCCCTATATTTTTTTTCTGGCTGATTTTTAAAAAGGCAAAGAATGTTGTTTCGAGTCACTGTGCGAATGATGGCAAGAAATCTGTCATCACGCAGTGTATAATAATTTGCATTTATGCCAAAAGCTTTCAAACAAACAAATAAAAGCTTTGTTAAAAATAATGACAGCAATATGGGTACCCAAAGAAAATGTTTTCAGCTCAATAAAAGTTTCTTTCAGAACACTTTGCCGAAAAACGCGTTAAATGATTTGTTTACATTTGTGTCACACCGTGGAGGCAATTTTATAATAACTGCTTATCAAACAACTTTGTATACACAGGTTTAACAATATTTAAAAGTTTCCTGGAAAGGCTTACACCTTTATTTATATATATTTTTTCCGGTGGCTATTCTTCATTGATACTCACACCAGCTCTCAGCTCCATTTGGGCATGGTGCATACATGGGTATCTCTCTGATGGAGCCACCGAGAAAAAATGCCGCACTTAGCAGAGCTTTGACGTGATTGGTGTTACTGCCATAATAGTTTTGAATTTTATTAATCATAACACTGGAAAGTTTTTCTTTCCCACCGAGGTTTTTCTGGCTTTTTCTAAGTTTTCTTTGCCGAATACTCACTCTTTCTTAGAAGTATATTAGGCACTCATTTTATGACACTGTTGACATCAAATAGATCTTTAACTAAAATGTATCCTTGGGAATCACCATCACACACCATAGAAATCAACATTGTTTTAAGATCTCGTGGTATAAAATCACACAAAGATTTTGTACGCACAAACAGATTCCATGATTGAAGTAAATACCAGATGAATGCAGGAACACGCATGTTCGACTAGACATTTAGAATTCTACAAAACTTAGACATAATTTCCTAATCTGGAAGTTTCCCAGTGGCGATGGATAAAGTTTCTATAGAAACTTTTAGGGAAGAATGTCCATGTATCTGTCGTCAACGGATATTCCACATTCTCCAATTGACGTGTTGGAACATTTTGTAATGCTTTTTACAACCAACACAGCAGCATTCATGACATCTTTAGCCGTTGATGTAGCAGCAGCCAAGATATTTCTTTCACAAAGTCTATATGCTCTTTTTGCCATACGGCATAACATATTCAGCTTAGCACGTAACTTTTTCGCAGACAAATGTCATCTTCCAATAACTCACATTCCACAAATAAGTTGCAAATTAATTGAAGTTTGGTTTTTAAGCTTTTTAGTAGCTGAAAAATTGACAATAAAAGTACATTTGGAGCATTTTAAAGTCACATTAGAAGTCAGTCCAAACAAGTAATCTTCATGCAGGTACAGATTCTTCTCAAAACAATTGAAGAAACACAAATTGAGAAAAACATACTTCCCAAAATATTTAAATAAAATATTCCATAACCTCTTAATGTTCAATTAAAACATTCGTTGCACTGTGAAAAATTCTTCAGTGAATCCAGTTTTTGTTCATTACAAGTTTGAATATTTGTTACTTCCAATGTTTTGTTACCAATCTACTGTTATCAGTCCACTGTTGCATTTTCAAGAAGTTATTTTTATAGTTTTATGAACCATTATAACTTGAATTTTTAAAAGCAGAATGTCTAGAAACCATCAACGATCAAAAATTGTTCAATTAAATCGAAAAAAGTTAAGTTTTTAGAAGAAATTTAGGATCAAAATTCGTAAGGCACAAATCAAAACAAAAACATGTGAGGTCAGAAGAAACAAATGTTGCCAATCGCAAGATTCGAATTAAAAGATCGAAATTGTTGCCCATCAATTAAATAATTAAAAAAATTGTCAGAAATAGTTTTTAAAATTATAATGGGTTGAAAATGCAAAAATTATCGGTAAAAAGCATGTTAAACAGACAACTTCCGGTTTCGATTTCACCACTTCCGGTTTCGAATGACAGCTGTAAAAATATTTTAAACATCTGTAACTTTTTTTCTAATTATCGCACAGACAAAACAAAGACAGATTTAGAAAGCTAATTGCTTGAACTTTAAAATGGTAAAATAAAAAGGAAATGCGATTTTTGACCGAAAATGGCATTTTCAACGTAGTCGGATACCTTAAGGGAACCAGGACATGCTCGGAAGTGTAAAATGCCAAAATTAAGACCCTTTGTTTATGAGACATATCTTTTAAAATTTTCAATAGAGCTTAGATATTTTATGATCTTAATAAAGATAATTTAATTATTCTGTAGAACTACAAAAATAACTTTTTAGTTCAAAAGTTTTTTTCCTACTTAATTTAAGTAATACATAACTTTTGAGAAGTCATAATGCATACTTATGTTTAGGTACCATTTTTTAAAAAAGTATCTTTATTTTATTCAAAATATTTTTTACACATATATAAAACAATACACAAGACAGTAAACCTATTTTTAGTGAAAATTAAGTAAAAAAAATTCTTTAAAAAAAATTATAAATTTTTGAAATTTGGAAATTTTTTATTTTTTAGCTGTTTTTATGCATAAAACCATTTTTAAAAATTTAGGCACTATTTTAATAGAAAAAAAATAGGTTCACTATATGCATAGGCATCTTGTATAGAAGTTTAAAAAATCTGAAATCTTATAGTGCAATAGTTTTTTTAAGTGTACCTAAATGCAAAAAAAAAAATATGCTTTTGAGAAAAAGTGAAAAAACTAAGGGTCAAAAGGGACGTGGTCACTTATTTACATTTTTATTTTCATATTTTAGGGCTATTTTATCAACAAACATATAAGTATTATACATTTTTAGGTTCAGAAAAGTATGCACTATTTTTTAGAACTAAAATTGAAAAATCGATTTTTTTGAAAGTATATGATGTCCTGGTTCCCTTAAAACCCAACACGGAAGAGTTTGCGACCAATACAGCGTACCTACCCTATAGAGATACGCTCAAATGAAACTCTTCAAAGGGGTCTAGAGGAATCAATTCACACTGTATCTGAAACTCTATCACAACCGATGGGGTAATACTAAAAATAAATACTTCATCCTGGAGATGTGTAAAGAAACCAAAAAGATTCGATCTGTTTAATAGAGTTTGTTATGAGCTTAAGACTCTTCCCGAATCTCAAGGAGGAGACAGTTACCAGAAACTTAAGCAGCAAAGTAGCTCGAGGAGGGGGGAGGGAGTAGCAAAAAGTAGCGAATCGGTTTTAATTAATAAATACATATTTCTTATTGGAAATTCTGTGAAACAGTTTTAAAAAATACGTTACAATACTTTAATTATTTAAAATACATTCAAGTTCATCCTGCTCAATATATTTTTATCTATATCAATATCTGTATCTTTTTCACAAATTTCTGAATTGTATTGAAGCATTTGTGGCGATGAAACAAAATCAACGCAACAAGTCCCTCGTTCTTCCAAAGTCGTTTTGATTCTGTTAAATGAATCCAATACTTCAAGCCACATTAGATTCCTTAGTTTTGTCTTTGTTGACGTCCCTCTCAAAAATACCCTTTCCCCAGAGGCATTTCTTATGAGTAATCTATAAATCTTTAAAGCAAATGTAACTAAATCTCTTAAAAATGGATTTCCAACTGTGTCTTTTATCTTAAAAATGTGACACCAAAATATTGCTCCATCTTTTAAAAGCTTATATTCTGAATGAAAAACATCTTTCAGCTGTATGGTAAAAATTTGTTTCCACTGATTCTCCAGAACAACCAATTTAGATTGGTCTGCTAATTCTAAAGGCAGATCATAAAAAATGGGACGATTTGAATTTTAAAAAATAACAAGAGAAAAATTATTTCTTTTTTAAGGTTACATAATTTGAAGGGATTCGGTTTAAAAGTTGCCCATGTGAAGTTTTGAGAAAATTATAACATGTTTAAAATATTTCCTTTATAAATTCTGGAGAAATTATTTTACTTTTACTTGTCAGCTTATTCAAAAAGACTTATTTCAAAATCAACTTCTTACAGCGTTCCGTGTCGTTTCGGAGATCCCCCATGTTTTCATTGGCGACTAAAGTCACCAACTTTTTTTTTTTTGGCTGATTTTCCCCCAAATAACTCATTTTTTCGAACTTGTTCCAGCATTTTTATGTGTGGTTGAAAGTAGGAAAAAGTAGCGGGACAATCAAGTGAAACAGCGTAAATTTCGCGAAGTAGCAATAGGATAAAAAAAGTAGAGAAGAGTTTTCAAAGTAGCAAAAATCCCTAAAAATCGCACGATCTGGCAACCCTATTAGGGGAGGATCTTGAACAGTGAAGTGGGAAAGAACTGCCGCTGGGCGGCGTTGTTTGTTATGTCAGTCTCCGAGCTGACGAATATATTCAGATATGGTTGTGCCAAACGCTAAACCTGTATGTATCGTAATGTGCCGTCCTCAGTAGAATAAGCGTATAATTTTCTTGGAAAGATGTCTAGTCCTATTTGGTCAAAGTAACTTTGCATCTGGTGGCTGCACCCACAATTGAATTCTGAAATCTAGTTCGATTTGCTATCGGACATTCATAATATATAGAATTCAAAATACATTGAGTTTGTAAAAAAATGATAATATATTTATATATTAAAAATTTAAGTCCTATCAAATATACTCCATTATTTTTTTGATATTCAAATCTACACGAACAATATGACGTGTTGTAAATTAAATTTTAAATTAATAGATGGCACTGCTAGTCATCTGAGAGATATTTTGTTGAGTTTGAAGAGTCAGAGCTATATATATGTAATGCACTTTATCCTGTATTCATGTCTTCTTTGTTGTCTAAAAAATAAACCAAAATATCTAAATATGAACTGAATCATTGGAAATGATATAAAAATATCCTGGATATAAGTGTATCTGTCTCATGAAATTAAAGAATAAGGAATTATAACATCGTGAACTTCTATATTTACTGTAATCAAATCAGCACTAACTAGACATTGTTGATGGATTCCGCTATTTAGAAAACAGTTAAGTTATTTTACACTGTACCACTAAGTACCATTATATTTACACAAGTCTCACTTTATTTACCCTTTTTGTAGAAAATAGAAGGCCACGCGAAGGAAAAACTTTGTAAAAGTCAAAAAATCCGTAATATAATGTAAAATAGGCCATAAATAATGAAAATTAATAAGAAACATGTACAATACATTTTTATTACACATAACGACGCATTATTGATATTTGATTATTTATGGGAGTCATGAATTTTTTCCCCTGTATAGTACTTTAAGAGCTTTGCAGTTGAAATTAAATTTAAAAAAATAAAACTCTGAATTGTCATTGTATCAAAGTATAGATTACAACAGAAAACTATTTTTTTCCATATAAGCTGATTTTTGAATTCTTCGCATAGTTTTAGATTTAAAGTACTACAAGTTGCTAAAGCTGTGAAAGTTTGTATATAGTTATCGTTAAGGGGGAACCAATATCACACCAAACTGATATAAAATGGATGCTATTCTGTCTATGTATGTTTTAAGAGTCAATAACAACTTAAGGAGACAGAATACTATTCAATTCACAAAATATTTCAAAAAAATCAAATCTAATTTTTTAGCCTACATTATTATTTATATACTTTTCTATAACCTCACAAAATTTAAAAGCTCTAAACTTAAAAAACACAAAATTATGATAAATTTTACGCTCGTTTTATTCTTATCCCTATAACAAATCAGAACATTAAACTTTCTTATCTCAGAAAAATAAAATAATTAGTTTGTCTCCATTTAAAATGCTAAGGCTTTTCTGTTGTGTCTAATGCTTTGATTTTTTTTTACCTGTTGCTAATAAACATTTAACAAATGTTGGTATGCATTTTTGAATCAAATCAATGGTTATTTTTTTAAAAAATAATTGAACTCATAATTTGTACATTTTTAAGGAATTTGCAATAACAATTTATAAAAAGAAATATTGTACGAATACCAATCATGTTATGGCAAAACCCATACCGACTTTTTGTACCTAGTTAAGGTACGCAAATTTTTGTAGGAGTAGCATTTTAAAATCTCATCACAAATTTGAAGTTTTTTCCTTAAAAACTAAATGGCTAGCTTTTTATGAAATTTTGAGCACAAAAGCTGTTTTACATAGTATACACACATAAGAGGAAAACAAAAAATTTTTGAAAATCCTTAAATTAAAATGTTTGCGTAAATCGTACCATTCCTCCTTAACACCCGAAAACTGCTTTGTTAAAAAAAAATATTTTATTCCAATAAATTTTAAAATAATTGATTAATTTATTCTGACTTTCTCAAAACAAAATATTAAATCAATTTTTTGATAAATGTTTTGTTTTCAATGCACATTTGAACAATTAAGATAATAAATTCTTGGTACGAATAACCCACTTTCGAAAATGTCAATGTTTTTTAGTAAACAGCAACTTCCACTGAAAAGAATTTTATAAACTTCTTGCAATTTCGGAAAGAATTCCTTCATGAACAGAAGGGAAATCGATCACCGACATAGGACTATGCCTTTGACCAGCCATATGTCTCAAGAAAGACCCTGAAATTACTTCGGGATCTTAGATAAAAAGGAATTTCCCTCCACCTAATCATAGTTGAGAGACATATCCAACACTCAATCATTCCGATCTTAATCAAATCCCTTTGAGCCGAAATTCGAACGGAATATTCAACACCTCTCACGTCGGTTTTTCATCAACTGGGAAGCTTTTGGTTCAAATATTCAAAAATATTTTCGAGAATCTCTCAAAAGAAAATTGACCAAGTTTGTGCGTAAAATTTTTAAAGCGTGACAGATGTAAATACACTTTATATTGAATGAAGTTTTAGAACAATTTTTAACAAATTTATAAGCCAATATTTATACTAAATGAAAGGATAAAGTTGCAGGTCTTAAAATAAGGAATGAAATATATTGATTGAATTTAAGAACACTTAAGGAGATTCAATATTTCTCCTTTATCAATTTTTAAGACTGGCATGAAAATGTTTGCGGTGCAAGAATGAAAAATCAGTAAAATTTACATAATTATTGCGTAATTTCTCAAATACTAATAAGAGCTTTTTTTAGGAAGAAACAAATGCAAAGATAAGATTAAAGCAAAAAAGAAAGAAAATGTCGTTTTTTTTTTACATATGGATGTTATTTTCCGGTTTTCATTAGGTTTTAGTTTCTTGTATAATCTAGTTTACAGTAGTATTGTTCATAGCCAGAATCACATTTAAACAAAACAAAACAAAAATTTCAAAAATGTTTCATTTTGTTATTTTTCTTTTTAATTCGTAAAGATATGAACTCTGACCGTGTAATGTTTCATATGAGAGAGTATATTTTATTTATTTTAAAAATCCCACCTACTACAATAGAACCTATGCCATTAGTGCACCTGCTCCTCTGTAATCACAACGACTCTCAAATGCACATTTTTCTTAAAGATTTTCCTCATAAAACTTCTTTTCAATGGATACCGGTTCATTAGGACATTGCTGGGAATGATTACGTTGACTTTCTAGATAAGAAAGGAGCTTTGTGATCCAAAGACCCACGAAAATTCCAACCTTTAATTCCATAAGGGATTTACTACTAATATGGCCTTGAGTATAATTTTAAAATGGAAGCTGTGGAGATGTCGAAGGACAAAAACTGGGCAATTTTTAAACGAACCTGGGTTTCTGAGGTTCTTTTAAAGACTTCTGTAGCTCATCTTTAACTTTTGACAGGATATATATGCCTGATATATCATCTCTACAGAGTTAGTATCGCTGACTCACCGGACTGTACTTAGTGTGACCGCTGAACATTTGGATCTGTGCTCAGCACTAATAAATCTTTATTCTATTGTCGAAAAATATTATGTGAGTGTGAACTTCGTGATGATTCTGCAAAAGCTGCACGCAATGTAAACCATGTATTTGGATAGAATATTGTTAATGACCAGAAAGGCAGGGTTGATTTTAAAAAAATGTGTTCTGGTGATTTTTCCCCACATAAATGTACAGCGTAGAAGATCCAAAATATTTTTGAAAAATGATACTCTGTACGCATTGGTGGAAACAAATCCATCTGTAATAACTGCCAGCAAGCACATTTATAAAATGCATGAAAAATTTAAAATTATGCATCCGCTTACTTGTTAATATGTCTGATCCAATATTTCTCTATGACAATACTCGGCCGCATAAACCGTACAAAACAACTGCGAAATTAAATGAATTAAAATATAAAATTTTGCAGAGTCCCGTGTATTCATTGGGTCTTTCGCCAACTGGCTTTATTTTCTTTTAAATATAGAACAGTTTTCACGGGCAAAACAGTATGAAAACTAACACGGTCTGAAAAATTCCATATCAGAGCTTATTGATTTTAAAAATCACAATTTCCTCTTGAGACAGATATCTATGCGTTAAAATCTCATCAGGAAAGGTGTTTTGAAGAGCAGAATTTTATTAAATAAACAACTTTTAAAAACTATACTGAGTTTTTTATTTATTCACTTATAAATCCGACATTTCACCGCCACTACAACCAAATGTCAAACTACAAAAATATTTAATATTTCTTTTTTTCCACTTAAGATCTTTGATATATTTTTTGCTTTTTCATTAGATTTTCCTCTTACATATGCAATACATTTAAAAGTTTTACAAACAATATAAAATTCATCTTTGTATCATAGAATTTACCGTACTTCTAAAAACAGTAATTAAGAATAAAATACAATTTTCCAAAAACAAATATCGTATTTTAATGCATTATAAAATTGAATATTATATTTACTAATTTAAGTTTGTAATGTGTGTCTGTTCCTGCTTCCCTCTAATCCCTCTTGTCTACTCTCGGACCCTACTACATGTGTGGGAAGAACTGAATAATCAGTCGGCATGTGGGATTCACTCTAATTATTTTATTGTCACAAAATATCAAGCAAGCACAATCCAATTAAGAATGTTGATCAGAATTCAGAGCGCGAAGGTGAGACCTATTAGCCTGGTGATAATATTACGAACCTTCAACTGATTCCATGATAACCTATACAAGCTCAGTTTAAACTCCGCCGCGCTCTAATAAGTTATTCTTTAACTTCTATTTAATAAGGCTCATGATACCTGTACTCTTGTGAAGTCCTACTGTTGAGGCCTTGAACGTTAATCTTTAACTGGATTTTCGATCACATCCGAGTGATCCTCTCTTGGAATTCTTCAGTTGATACTTTTATAAACTTAGATTTGAACTCAATAAATTCACCTCCTCCACTCACCAACTAACCCGCAATACTCGCGAATACAGAATTTATATAATAAGCTTAATATGCATAACATGTTTTCTTGCCTTTGGTGAAAGCTGGTTGGTAAAAATGTTCCCCAGAGGAGTCCCCAAGGGGTTGATAATAGACGCGTATAGATCCGTCACAAGTTTATTATCGAATATTATTTTTACCAATACACCTAAGAACCATTCCAACGTTGAAAACAATACAGTAACCAATTTAATTTTAAATCATCTATCAAAATATTTTTAAAACCCCATCACAGAAATACTTATAGCCAGGCACATAAACATTAATAGATTGAAATATTTTGTCCCTCCAATAATTTTATTCATAAAGTTTTTTTTTTATTATACTTAGTATCTTCTCAAATATCGGTATAAATTTATTGGAATCTTCAACTTAATCGGTCGTCATGTAGTTTCATAGAGACAGTCTAAATGTATGAGCTGAAATACGGTTTCGGGCTTCTGAAGCGTATCTTTATCTGATTGTGGTTTCTTCAGAATTTTTCCTCAAAGAAATCAGATTTTAAAGAAAATGTCATTTAAGATTTCTCTTCCTGAGGGAACAAAAATTTAGTTCCTTCGATTCAATACGGAAGTTTTGAATCTTGGTTCAACTGGGAATGATTCGGGCGCAATATTGTTCTTTCTTCTAAGTCGAATGTCGAAAAAAAATTATATTCGTTGGAAATTTTGATTTCTTCTATGAACTTCTGTTCGAAAAATAAAATATCTAATCTAAAACTGAGTGCAGATACTAGATTGGGGCCAATCGACTTTATACCTTTTTGATCAAATAGATTTTATAAATTATAAAAAACACTGACGCTAAGAAGAAATATTATTTAAAATCATGCCAAACAGAAATTGTAGTACATCTTGAAAGCTTAAATTATATACAAATCCAATGTTTTAAGAAATTAGATTTAATTATTTTACGAAAATTGCATAAAAAATTGATGTGGAAAACTGTGAATGACAATTGGCGGGAATTGATAAAAACTGCTCAAGAAATGACGAAACTGAAACATTTTATATTAATACTGTTTTCAATAAGAACAAATGTACAATTTTTTGACTAAAATATAAATAAACGAATTTTCAAATTATTTTCTTGAAATATTCTTAAATAAAATAATGCTCTTTGTAAAAGGAAATGTATTATATTTTTGTAAGCGATAATTCTTTTGTAAATGTGCAAACACTTTTTAACATCTATTTAAAGTAAAAGACAACTCTGTTGATTTCTTTTAAAATTTCAGGAACTAGCATGACGCACAAACATTAAAAACGAACACCAAACAACACAAAACTTAAAATTGCACAATATATTTTTTAAAATTTATTAAGAGTTAGAAGTTTAAAAGGTAATTTATAAATGTATAATATCGTCTGTGGAACATATGTTTTCTAATTATTTATTTTACTCGAACAAATAAACAAGAGACTTTTTACTTTCCCTTATCTGTTTAATGTTTATATCTTACAGCTGCGTTTCTCAAACTGTGGGGGGTGATAACTCTACGAGAGGAGCGCGAAAATATTGAAAAGTCGGGGGAAAAAGATTATTTAAAGAAATTATTAATTTACTGAAAGCAAACAATCAAAATACATTCTGACATGATAAAAAATAAATACACATTTACATTGATATAATACACTTATAAATACAGGAGTTCTGTACAAGGTGTTCTATAATAATTTAAACAATACTAAATTAAGAACAAGTTTCATAATTACCTTTGCCCCATGGGTTTGTATTAATACTTATCTTGATAATTTGTACGGTTTATAATTGATCCTTAAACTGCTAAAACGCCTTAAAAGTTGTACGATTAATTTCTCAATGCCATCGTTTTCCAATCGTATGTGATGTTTATTTGGGGGGGGGGAATAAAATAAGCAAATCCTCGGAAATAAGTAAATCCTTCACAAACGGTGTCAAGGTCACTTTATTGCATTCCGAACCTATTGGAACACTTTATAGATAGCAGTGCACAGAAAAGGTCATACTTAGGAAAGACGTATGCGTATATATGCATCCAGAAAATTATTGCTTTGGCTGAGCGAGACCTTTATATACATGAGGCCCTTGAGAGTTGTATTGTAGCTTTAGCTCGTCAAAGTATAGTATTATTGAATTAAATACATTGTTATTGTATGGAGGGGGGCGCGAAGAAAATTATAATTGAATATTGGATTGCGAATATTGAAAGTTTGAGAAGACTGTCTTGCAAAATATAAATTTTGTCCACCTAAAGGATGTTGTATTCTAGTAATAAATATTCGAATTGATGGAGGACGCTGTAGCCTAGTGATCAAGGTCGTGGAAATACGGTTGCTGGTGTGTCATGATCTCGAGCTGAGCTGAAGA